>SKCR01005826.1:0-25411 GCA_019454045.1 Zanthoxylum bungeanum | reverse complement strand
AATATAAAGACCATTATTCACATCAGCACTGCATAGCTCAATATCATTTTTATACATAAAACACCAAATGTTTCTAAATACAAAAGTATACCCACATTGGGCTAAACAAGATACATAAATAATATTCCTAGTCAAACTAGGTACATAATAACAGTCTGATAGATTTAGTACATGCCCCAAGGGCAGTTCCGAAATATAAGTCCCTACAGCCAAAACAACGACTTTGGTCTCGTTTCCAACTCGTAGATCAATATCCCCTGAGGCCAGTCTCCTGGTAATCTGCAGATCCTGCACATACCACAACCAAAATAAAAAATCCAATTTTTAAAACTAGAAATTGACATGTTTATTTCTATAACAAACATACCTGAAGCCGGTGCCTTGCCCGCTTTGATTTCCTTCATGTGCGCCTTGTACTCACGGAAGTCACGCTTCCAGTGACCCCGTTTTCCAAACTGTAGGCAGACATCTTGGGATTTTTCCTTAGCCTTCCCAGAAGACTTTGATGATTTGGCCTTGCCCTTCTTCTTCTTCTTATTCTTTACACCTCCAGTAGCCTTTGGCCAAGCCTTGGCAGACTGAGATGTTGAAGCGAAGTACGCCTCACGCTTTTTACCCTTAAATAGCTCTTTTTCTGCTTCACGCAGCATTGCCATTGTTGGAATTTTCTAAACATCCCAAGATCATTTCAAGCAATGAAACAAGTGCGAATACAACGAGGGAGTTGCGGAATACTCACATCGATCGGTTGAGCGACGCTACGACGAACAAAGATTCAGTTTCTGCTCATGGATGGTCACGGCAGTGAGCTGCTGTTGCTCCTCAATTTTCGGCTTCAATCATCCTTCGTCAAGCTCCAAGCTTCGTCAAATGATTCCAAGCTCATAGGTGGACTTCCTTATCACCTTCGCATGTCTCTCGGAGTGCTAGCTCTTGATGATTTTGCCGTAAAATCATCACACTTTGCTTCCCTTTTCTTCATTGGCTCTCGGCAGTGGGCTGCCAAACCAGAAGAAAAATGGCCTGTTGGCCGAATGAGAGAGATGAAGATTTTGGCTCCTAAATTCGTGAGAAGAGAGAGAGAATGGAATGGTGTTGGTTTTGTGTATTTGTGTATCTAATACACATAATTCCTTTTCAAAAATCAATAAATGATTTATAATAAATTTGGCTTTTTAAAGTCAAACAATAAAAGCCACACCAACCTCCATCAACTCACATCACTCATGAATAGTGACTTGCGTCAATCACTCAAAGTGAAAGACATCTATCACTTGATTGACGAATGATGTGACGCTGGATGCGACTAGCGATTTGACGCTAGATTTGACTTGCGTGCCGCACTCGAATTCGAAATGCGAATGCGCTCGCAAACAATCCCGGGCTCGGGTTCGCTAATTCCAAATTAACGAATTTTTCGTTGCGACGTAATTAATTCTAATTTAATTAAATAATCATGCCTAGCATAATAACTATTCACGTCGCTAACGAATTAATTCTAAATTAATTCGTTCGCTTGAATTAAAATCTAATTTCAATTCCGCGTCGAAATCCAATTTCCTTTAATATATCGAATATATTAATTTATCGATTAATTCCAAATTAATCGTTATCTCTCTTTTATTGATATTTTATCCGAGATAAAATTCTCCGCAATTAATCCCATATTAATTTTCTCTCTCATCTAATTAATACCAGATTAATTAAAGTACGAGTCATACGTCATCGATGAATCTTCGGGAAGCGACCCATGAGATCCCCAGATATGTTGGCAGTAAATTCGGTCGTCGGACTTTCCGAACACGTAAGTACCTAGTACTACGTGTATACCGATTTACAAGACAAGGTTGGCTTCTAGCAAAGCGCCATGCCTACCCAATTCTCCAGAAATATCCTTACAGGAATATAAGGATCTATATCAAGCGTAGTATACGTAGTATTGCGTATTTCGATCCAGTATCGGATGATCACTTGCTAGACTTGGGGCTGGAATTGTGTATGCCCCGTACGAAGCACATGTCAGATGTCTGGTAACTAGTCTCTATAATCGGATATACATGACCTTGTCATAATATCCCGATAGCTGCAGCATTTAAGAGAACCAGTCTCGTATCCTACGTGACCATCATCTCCCACTATGACTGGAGTGATACTTCAGTCTTGACATCACACCCAATACACTACGATTCTCGATATACCCAGAAGAGGCGTACACAGAAACGGTTAAAGCCCTGGACGACCAAAACCAAAGTATATTGATTGTCGCAAGTATTAGCGGTGCAAGTCTCAGGTTAAGACCAAATACACCTACCCTGATTTCGGACTTTCATAGACACATAGTCATACTACAAATGGAATTCCGAGGGGGTCTATCCAGAGCGAAGCTATTTCCCGTACCATCGGTAAAACACAACCTCCTACTACACTTGCATGAGCATCTTATACTCAAATATATGAGAACTATGCCGTTGTGCCCTTACAACGCGCACAAGTGCAATACTAGTCTTTTACGCATTTATCGATGTCCAATCTCATTATACTCTGACTAGGGATATTTAATGATTTATCCTTCGTGGACTGATACTGTCTCATATTATTCTCAATCCAGGAACAAATCATAAGGACCTCCTATCATTTATACATCTTGGTGATCTAATCACAAATGATAAGAGAGCAATCTCCTTTGTCACATAGTTAATTTGTACAACAACACCATGATTTGTACAAATAGTGACGCTATGGGTCATAATTGTCCAACAACCATCAACTCTCCAAGAGTATGGTCTTGGTTCATCATATTGTAGTTCATGATGAACCCGCTCTCAAATCTATAGAAGTCTCAGCCTCAAAGGTTATGCCTAGCTGACCCAGCTGTTTGATGTCGGCAATCATCTGCGACACATGGTGCTCGACAGATATACCCTCTGACATTCGAGAGCGAAAGAGCTTCTTCTGTAATTCATACATTTATGATCTAAGGTTAGATTGATGAAGGTCCTTCAATTTTTCCATCATAGTATATGGATCCAATCCCTTGTTCTGGCGACAAAATTGAGGGGTCATTGCAGCGAGCATGACGGATTGAGTAGTTGAGTTGTCATCGCTATGAGTCTTCCAAAGCTCAAGCTCAAGCAGCTGGTCAATTCTGGGCTTAGGCCCGAGAGGTCACTCTATTGTATAGAGAGCATCTTCTCGGCCCTCAGGATAATCCTGAGGTTCATATCCCAGTTAGGAAAGTTCACACCATTAAAGACATTTTCACCCATGATAATGTCCCTATCGTTGATCTTTCCCGCCATCTTAATTGCAATAGTCTAATTATTCAATTAACGATTTTTGGGTACAGTCCAACTGTTACAAGAAAATAATAAAATATTAGTCCAACTAATAAATACATAAAATGACGAAATAATTTGAAAGCGTGTAATGCCAAGTATTTAAATGAAATTACAAATTCAATACTGGCCTCCCACTATTTTTCGACGAGCCTCTAACCCTCTGTTGAGTACTCGGGAAACCTAGTTTCCTAGTGGGCTAGGATCCCGTTAAATAACACACAACCTTGACTTTGGCCAATAAGCTGTATGATATTTAACTAGGTAAATCTCTAAGATCAATTGGATCTCATCCAATTCCTAGATCCGGTAGGTGGACCTCCAAGTCCGAAACAAATATACAATGTATATGTCAATATATCCAATATATTTTCATAACCTTTTCCTCTGAATCAACTAAGCCTTGGCTTTGGCTCAACAAGCTTAATGATTCCAGTTAAGCGGGACCCATTGACTTTGGAAAACTTCGTAATCCATGTCGATGAACAATAAGTGACCTTGACTTTGGCCAACAAATCACAACTTGCCCAAGAGATGCGATATGGAACAAAGCTTTTATGGTTCAAACACATCCGTGATGGACATTGATCTTGAATTTGGCCAACAAACCAATGCCAATCTTGGATCTTAAAAAATAACCACTCAATGGAAGGAAATCGCTTAATATTTGTTTGAGGGTTTTTCGCGTAAATTGGCAACCAATTTATTATCTTTGATTAGGTCTCATCATACACTCTTAAGCATGCATTCTAAAAGCATAATAAGGCGAAAAATAAAATAATAATGATATGCAGATGGATACATAAAAAATTGTTCCTAGAACAAATTACTTCATTTCCTCTCTCTGGCTAGCACTATTCTAACTTCTACCCAATTACATAATACAATAAAGAAACCTCATTAACATTGAGGGGAATTGGTGAGAAGAGAATTACAAAGAGTAAGAGATAAAGGCTGGACACGCAGGTCCAATATAATAAATTCTAAATTTATTACAACAATTTCCAAAATTACCCTTACCCATCTAATATCCATCTGATATACATTATTCACACAATACATCCATGTATTCACACAAAGCATGTTATTCAATCAATCTAATCCAATTAATTAATCTTTGAATTAAGTGATCATCCAATGTTCAAACAAGATTTGATTTACGCGAGTCCAACTCGTTTAAGAATAAGTACTCAAAGTGCGAATTCTTGAATTATATCGAACTACAATTTTAAATCCAATTTAATTTGTATTCAATACTAATTCATATTTAATTCCAAATTAAATAATTACACTTTATTAATGCGCATTTTAGACTTAGATTCTAAATCCAATCTTAATGGGTCTCAAAGGCCCAATTAACATCCAATGTCAATTTAATTAAAGTCCAATGGGCTTTTAATTAATTCATAAGGCATGAGCTTTGGCTCATATGGGTCAAACCCAAATACCAAGGCCCAATAAAGGAATCACCCTATTTGCCATAAAATTAATTTCGGCCCATTAGGCCCAATTAAATTTAAAAGGTCCATTTATTATATTTGGACTTCATGGAATGGTTTTAGTCCCAATTTGGATCCAATCCAATTATTCTAAACCAACTTGGCCCAACCAAGCCCGTTAGGCCCAAATATAACAATTTTAGCCCAATTCGAAATTAAAGCCTAATTAATTAAATTTCAATATTCCAAATATCACAATTTTATTTAATTAAAGTGTATAGCCATAATTAATTAGTTAAATTAACATTTCCAAAACACCAATTTAATTAATTAATCATGCTTTATCATTTTCAATTCATGTCTAACATAATTGAAGCAAAATCAACCATAACATGCTTCTTAATGCTCACGGCAATTTAGGCATTTTATATATGATTTTGATTTCAATCCAATTAAATCACAAATCAATATACTCATGCATTTTAAACACATTAAATGGTCTAAAAATCAAAAAAATCACCATGACAAAAGGGCTCTAAGTATTCGGCCAAGCCAACCAAATTAGGGAAAAATTATCTAATCAATTTTTTTCAAAATTAATCATGCATAACTCTAAGTTATCATAATCTAAGCATACTCAAACAATCAATTTGACAAAATCATGCTCCAAGCAAAAATACCCAAATTCAAGATTATGAACCCTAATATATTTCATGCTTAATTTGGCTCATGATACCATTGTTAGGTTCTCTAAGAACATGCCAAGGATCTATTTAAGCATAAAATATGTGAATACACAAAGTAAGATATCGGAAAATATACTCACTTTGGTCCATTTCTTGGATGTAGGAAAGTTCAAAACTTTGAATCCTTTGAAATAGTATGTTGAGCTCCAAGCTTTGATTCTTGAATTCCAAACTCAATGGGAAAGTTTCCCTAACACATTTGAATGACTCATTGGAAGTGCTAGCTTGAAGAAAAAATTGCAACAAAAATTTCTTCTTGGAGAGGAAGGTCACGGCAATGGAGGGAATTGGGAGAGAGAGATGAGTTTTTCAATTTGTGTAATTGATTTCTAAAATAAAAAATTTCCATATACCAAATCAAAGTTGGTATTAGTCATTCACCAAATTAAAATAAAATAAGGTAATGTGTTTTTCAAGCAAACAACCACTACTAACTTCCATCACTATAAAGGTAAGTGTTTGACTAGTGATGTGACTTGATGTGGGCCCCACTTAATTCAAAATCTGAGTAGGCCTGCAAAACACATATCGGGCTCGGGTTCGTTAATTCCGAATTAACAAAAATTTTCTGTTATGATTTAATTAAATTAAATTAAATTAAATAATTATGCCTAGCAAAATTACTATTAAAGTCGCTCGCGAATTAATTCTAAATTAATTTGTTCGCCCGAATTAAAATCCAATTTTAATTCCGTTATGAAATCTAATTTCATTTATATATCGAATATATTATTTTATCGATTAATTCCAAATTCATCGTTCTATCTCTTCTAATCGAATTTTATCCCAGTTAAATTTTTTCCCGCAATTAATCCTAGATTAATTTTCTCTCTCTTATAATTAATCCCATATTAATTTTGTTCGAGTCATACGTCATCGGTGCATCTTCAGGAAGCGACCCATGAGATCCATGGATATGTTGGCTGTAAATCCGGTTATCGGACTATCCGAATTCGTGCGTACCCAGTACAACGTTCTTACCGATTTACAAGACATGGTTGGCTTCTAGCAAAGCACCATGCCTACCTAATTCTCCAGAAATATTCTTTAAGGAATACATAATCTTTGTCAGGCGTAGTATACGTAGTATTGCGTATTGTGATCCAATATCGGATGTCACATGTAAGGCCTGAGGCTGGAATAGTGTCTGCCTCATACGAAGCATATATCGGATCACAAGCAACTAGTCTCTTTAATCGGATAATCATGACCTTGTCATATTATCCTGATAGTTGCAACATAATAGAGTACCAGTTCTGTATCCCTGCGTGATCATCATCTCCATATGACTAAAGTGATACTTCCATCTTGACATCACACCTAATACACTACGATTCTCAATAAACCCTGAAGAGGCGTACACATAACCTGTTAAAGCCTCGGACGACCAAAATCAAAGTGTATTGATTGTTGCAAGTATTAGCGATGCAAGTCTCAGGTTAAGACCAAATACATCTACCCTGATTCAGATTCCCATAGACACATAGTCATACTACCAATGGGATTCTGAGGGGTTTATCCAGAGCGAAGATGTTCCCGTACCATCGGTAAACACAACCTCATATCACACCTGCATAAGTATCCAATACTTAAATATATGAGAACTATGTCGTTATGCTTCCACAACGCGCACAAGTGCAATACTAGTCTATTCTGCATTATCGATGTCCAGTCTCAATAATACTATGACTAAGGATATTTAATGATTAAACCTTCGTGGATTGATACTGTCTCATATCTTATAATCCGGAACTAATCATAAGGACTTTTATCATTTATATATTAAAGTAATAAAATTACGAAATGATAAAATAGTAATTTCCATTGTCACATAGTTAATTTGTTCAAAAACCACAATGTCTTTTACAAATAGTGACGCTATGGGTCATAATTGTCCAACATTTCTATCATCGGGATCCGATTGGAAATCAGAATCCGTATACCCATTAACCTGTGATGAGTGGTAAATATATCACTATTTCCCACTCATTTGACTTAATATTTTGAATAGTTTCTTGAGTTTTGTGAATATTTTGATGTGTTTTGTGTTATTTTGTAGATAAATAAAATAACAAGACTCACTGGAGGCAATTCAGGGCCAAAACAGTGGAAAACGGACAAAAAGGGCAAAAATGTAAATTTCCTGATAAAATACGGCATTTTGCTAAAATGCGTCATTTTGCTAAAATGCGATATCTGCTAACGTGCGTTGAATCTGCTAACGTGCACCTGTCACGTGTCAACATCACAGGAAATCTGCTAACATGCACCGTGCCACGTGTCACCATCACATGCTGCCGATAGAACACGTCATTGCTTACATCATGATGATGTCAGCGTCACGACGCAAGAAGCCTTACACATCGTGACACCGAGCCAATTATTGAGATAATAATTCAAGTCGTGCCATATGTCACCATCTCAAGAAGACACAAGCCACGTGTTGAAGATCAACCGCAAGTCGCGATGCGCAAGGGTTGTCGCAATGCGACGCGTGAAGCTAAAATTTCTCTATAAATTGAGGCCGAATTTTCATTTGTAATTCATACTTTCTTCTAAGGATTCCTTAAGAATACTCTGAAGATTGTATTTTGTTTGTTTATTTACAGCTTTCAGTATTTAACTTTTGCATTTGCACTTTCTTTTATTTACTTTTCAGTCTTTACTTTTCAGCATTTAATTTTATTTACTTTACGTAATTTACTTTATGTTATTTATTTTTCAGTATTTACTTTTCAGCAATGAGGAGGTAACTCCCCCTTGCTGGGGTGAAAGGTTAAGCTTTTATTACTAATATTTAGATTAATCTCCATTAATTATAATATAATAATTACTTACAACCTGACTTAATAAGGATACCGCCTTATGGTCGGTTGGACTTAATGAAATTGGTTTTAACCTGACTAAACTGGATACCGCCTGTATGGTCAGTTGGAATTAATTATTAATTTGACTTAATCAGGATACCGCCTATATGGTCGGTTGGTAATATCACGCAAAGTTAATATATTATAATAAAGGAGATATCTAAAATAGTAGTAATAAAAGTAGATCCTTTAACCCTATCATTTTCTTTTATTGTACTTTTATATTTTCAAATTTCTAGCATTTACTTTTCAGCATTTACTTCCAGCATTTACTTCCAGCATTTACTTTATGTCATTTACTTAATTTAAGCTTTTATTAGCCTTAGATATGTGTCGTAACTAAGTCCATTATATGGGGTTGTGATGAATTCCGATATCACCGGTTTATAAGAGGTTATTTTATAGTTTGGGTAATATAAAGGTTTATTTATTAAGTCTTAAGCTTAATGCTTCTTGTTAACTAGCCATTAATAAGATTGATCAGGTAAACTTAAAATAAACTTGACAAAGGAATTTAAGGTTTCAGCTTTAGACTTAATAGCCCACGATCTTCCTTGAGGATAGATAACCCTTTAATAGATTTCCTTACATGATAGACATATACCTGTCGGGCGGGGGTAACCACAATTGGAACTTATCTTAATGAATTCAGGTAACTTGGTTGACATAGACATATGATTAATTGGGTTACACTGGGTATTTGTATCTGACCATCGACAGAAGCTTTTGCATAAATTCATTTTCCAGGTTAGTAAACCAATATATTACAAAAACGTAAGATAACCACTTCATTTTTAAAGATATTGGAAAGATTCACATCCCTGGATAGTTTTATAGTATTGAATTTTCATCAATTTACTTTCGCACAATATTATGTACTTGTTTTAAGTTTAAAGTCACCATCCAATCAAACAATCAACCCATTAGATACTCGTAACAATTTGCTTCATAAATTAATAGCTTATGTATTAAGTCCTCGTAGGATCGATACTTTTTACACTACTTGAACGATACGTGCGCTTGCGTCATACGCGTGTGATTACGCCGGTCAAGTTTTTGGCACCGTTACCGGGGACTTATTTATCTTTTACCATTAGTTTTAGGGTTAGATACCTTTACTAGTGTCGAATTTCTTTTTACTCATTATTTCTGTTTTCTTTTGTTTCAGGTTCTCAGACACTACATGAGACGAACCGGAAGTTTTGAAATCCGACCGCTTGACCCAGAAATTGAAAGAACCATCAGACAGTTGCAAAAAGAAATGCGAGAAGGCCAAGAAGCATTAGTCAACATGGAACCTGAACCTTTGGAAGTTGCACCACCAATTCCCATTCGAGATAGAACCATTCCGGTGGTTGACGGCTTCATTTCGTGTATTGTACTTCTTCCCTTACCAGCAAATGCGTGTAACATCAAAACATGCATTCAGATGATTCAACAGTCAGTACAGTTTGGGGGGAATGCAACTGAAGATCTTAATGCCCACATCAGCAAATTCCTGGAAGTTTGTGGCACTTTCAACTACAACCGAGCAGCTGAAGAAGCAATGAGACTGTGTTTTTCCATATTCCTTGAAAGGCAGAGCTAAAGCTTGGCTACATTCACTACCAACAGGTTCTATCACAACTTGGAACACTCTAACCACCAAATTCCTTGCAAAGTACTTTCCACCAGCCAGAACTGTAAAACTGAGGAATGTCATTACATCCTTTGTGCAACATGACTCAGAATCCATCTGCGAAGCTTGGGAAAGGTACAAAGATTTACTCAGAAAATTTCCTCACCATGAGATTGCAAAGTGGCTACAAGTTCAAACATTCTATAATGGACTTTATGGAATAATGAGAACCACAATTGATGCTGCTGCTGGAGGTGCTTTAATGGCAAAAAGAGAAGATTAGGCTTGAAGAAATGGCCAACAACACTTCATTGTGGCCAACAGAAAGGAGCATGATCCAAAGAATTGCTGGAATTTATGAAGTTGGAGCCAACAGCAGTGAATGCCAAGCTGGATCAGATATGTAAATTCATGGAAACTCTTAGCATGCAAGGTAATGCTGGATCCACAAGTTCACCATATGGAGGAGCACTAGAGACAAACCAACATGAAGAGACGGTGAATTATGTCAACAATTTCAATAGACAGGGGAACAATCCATATTCCAACACCTAAAACCCAGGGTGAAGGAATCATCCCAATTTCGTATGGAGTAAAAATTCGTGGCAAAAGAACTATCCACCACCTGGATTCCAACGGCAAAACAAAGGCCAGGAGCATGAAAAAGAACCAGGAATAGCAGAAGTGCTAGCTCAGTTAAAAAACTTTGATGCTATGTTTCAGAGCCAATCTGCTTCTATTAAAGCACTGGAGAATCAAATTGGACAACTGTCCAATGCTCAGAGTTACAGACCGCCAGGTAACCTTCCTAGCAACACAGAACCAAATCCAAGGAACTGAGGGAATGAGCAATGTCAAGCCATTACTTTGAAAAGCGGTACTGAAATCAACAAAGATGTTGGAATCAAGGCATCCATTAAAAAATTCCAAAAGATGCAGTTCCACAGATGGAGGAAAAAAAGCAAAGGGAAAAGATCAAGAAAGAATCACTCTACCTTCACATTTTCCACATCGTCTCCAGAAAAAAAAAACTGGACAAACAGTTTGCTCGATTCCTGTAGGTGTTCAAAAAACTGTATATCAACATTCCATTTGCAGAAGCGTTGGAAAAAATGCCCAGCTATGTTAAATTCATGAAAGATATTCTTTCACGAAAATGGAGATTGGGAGACTACGAGACAGTAGCATTAACAGAAGAATGCAACGCCATCATTTAGAGGAAATTTCCCCCAAAGTTGAAAGATCCTGGCAGTTTCACTGTCCCAATGCACCATTGGAGAACATTATATCGGTAAAGCTTTATGTGATTTAGGTACAAGTGTTAATTTGATGCCTTTTTCGATTTACAGGAAACTAAAAATTGGAGAAGCAATGCCCACCTCAGTCTCTCTACAACTTGCTGATAGAACGCTCGCATTTCTGAGAGGTGTAGTAGAAGATGTGCTGGTCAAAGTTGACAAACTTATTCTCCCATCAGATTTCATTATCCTTGACATGGAGGAAGACAAAGATGTACCTATCATCCTGGGGAGACCATTCTTGGCTACAGGTCGAACTGTTATTGATGTACAAAAATGAGAATTAACCATGAAAGTGCATGACCAAGAAGTTACCTTCGATGTTTTCAAAGCCGTGAAATTCCCGAGTGATGAAAATGAGGATGGATGTTTCAGAATTGATGTTGTAGATAGTATCATTCAGGATACTGATCCATTTCCCACAGATAAACTTGAAGCTTGCATCACCAATATGACTGACAGTGAGCTAGATGCTGAAACTATGGAATGTATCAATTATCTTGACAAACCATTTCGCTTCAAATCGACACCACATGTGGAAAGTCTGGAACTACCGAAGAAGGAACGAATCAAGCCCTCAATTGAAGAACCACCACAGTTGGAGCTAAAGCTACTACCGAGCCATTTCAGGTATACATTCTTAGGAAACTCTTCTGAATTACCTGTGATTATTTCTTATTCGCTAACATTGGAGCAGGAAGAAAAGTTGCTGAGAGTGTTACGCGAACACAAGAAAGCCATTGGCTGGACTATAGCAGACATTTGAGGTATTAGTCCATCATTTTGCATGCATAAAATTCTGATGAATGACGAGTACAAACCCACAGTGGAGCATCAACGGAGACTAAATCCAATCAAGAAGGAGGTTGTGAAGAAAGAAATCATCAAATGGTTGGATGTCGGCATCATCTACCCCATCTCTGACAGCACTTGGGTGAGTCCTATACAATATGTACCAAAGAAATGAGGAATTACCGTAGTCACAAATGAAAAGAACGAACTGATTTCAACAAGAACGGTGACTGGATAGAGAGTATGCATGGACTACCGGAAGCTGAACAAAGCAACTAGGAAATATCATTTTCCGCTGCCATTCATTGACTAGATGCTAGACAAACTGGCGGGACATTAATTCTATTATTTTCTGGACGGATACTTGGGGTACAATAAGATTGCCATCGCCCCAGAAGATCAGGAGAAAACCACTTTTACATGTCCGTATGGTACTTTTGCTTTCCGCAGATGCCATTTGGACTATGTAATGCTCCTGCAACATTTCAACGTTGCATGATGGCCATCTTCTCAGACATGCTGGAATAAAGTATGGAGGTTTTCATGGATGATTTCTCTGTGTTTGGACACTCGTTCGACCACAGCTTACAAAATCTGGAACAAGTGTTACAAAAGAGTGAAGATACCAACCTGGTACTCAACTGGGAGAAATGCCACTTCATGGTGCAGGAAGGCATCGTCCTGGGACATCGAATCACACAAAAGGGAATCGAGGTAGACAAAGCAAAGATCGAAACAATTGAAAAATTACCTCCACCAACATTTGTTAAAGGGATTCGGAGTTTTCTCGGACACACAGGCTTTTACATGAGATTTATCAAAGACTTCTCAAAGATTGCTAAACCTCTGTACAATCTTCTGAAGAAAGATGTGCCTTTCAACTTCACCAAAGAATGCCATGAAGTTTTTGAAATCTTGGAACAGATGCTAGTCTCTGCCCCTATCATAGTAGCACCAGACTAGACCCTTCCATTTGAGGTGATGTGCGATGCTAGTGATTTTGCTGTAGGTGCAGTTTTGGGACAACGCAAAGAAAAAATTTTCCACACCATTTACTACTCCAGCAGAACTCTAAATGAATCTCAACTCAACTACACAACCACTAAAAAGGAGTTGCTTGCAGTTGTGTTCATTTTTGATAAATTTCGCTCTTATCTGATGGGTCCCAAAGTGGTGGTCTACACAGATCATTCAGCAATCAAATATCTGATCGTGAAGAAAGTCGCCAAACCCAGATTGATCCGTTGGATACTTCTACTACAAGAATTTGACGTGGAGATCCGACACATGAAAGAGACAGAAAACCAAGTGGCAGATCACTTATCAAGACTCAAAAATGGAGAAACAGCTGGCAAAGAACTCACAATCAAAGAAATTTTTCCAAACGAATAGTTATTCGCCATGAAACAATATGATGTTCCTTGGTATGCTGACTATGTCAACTACATAGTATCGGGAAAATGGCCGTTGGAATGGACAACTCAGCAACGGAAGAAATTATTCAAAGAAGTCAAGCACTATGTATGGGATGAGTCGTACATGTTCAAACACTGTGCTGATCAATTACTAAGATGATGTGTTCCACAGGAGGAGGTCAATAGTTTCCTGTAGCATTGTCATTCATCACCTTACGGCGGACACTTCAGCGAAATTAAAACTGCAGCCAAAGTCTTACAATCGGGTTTGTTCTGGCCTACTCTTTTTAAATATGCTTACTTATTTGCTTTTCAATGTGACAGATGCTAGAGAACGAGAAATATTTCAAGGAGAAATGAAGGACCCTTGCAAAATATTCTGGAAGTGGAGATATTTGATGTATGGGGGATTAATTTTATGGGACCCTTTATTCCATCATTCGGAAACCTGTACATACTAGTTGCAGTAGACTACGTCTCCAAATAGGTTGAAGCAATTGCACTGCCATCAAATGATTCAGAAGTGGTGATAAAATTCTTTAAAAAGAATATTTTCACTCGCTTTGGAACACCTCGGGCAATTATCAGTGATTGTGGCACACATTTCTGCAATAGATACTTCGATGCACTCCTGTCCAAATATGGAGTTACTCATAAAGTTGCCACAGCCTACCATCCATAGTTAAATGGACAAGTTGAAGTTTCAAACATGGAGATCAAAAGAATCTTGGAGAGAACCGTTGGATCAACAAGGAGGGACAAGTCTACAAAACTAGATGACGCATTATGGGCCTACCAGAAAGCTTACAAGACACCCATTGGTATGTCCCCATATCGAACGGTGTTTGGGAAAGCGTGTCATCTTCCAGTGGAGCTTGAACACAAGACGTACTGGGCACTGAAGAAGTTAAATCTTGATCCACAAGCAGAATGAGAGAATCGACTCCACCAACTTAACGAATTGGAGGAATTTTGCCTACAGGCTTATGAGAATGCCAAACTATACAAAGAAAATACCAAGAAATGGCATGATCGAAAAATAATACACAGACATTTGGAACCAAGGCAGCAGGTGTTGTTATACAATTCAAGGTTGAAACTTTTCCCTGGAAAGTTGAAATCAATGTGGTCAGATCCATTTATGATCACTAGGTTTTACCATATGGAGCTGTCGAGTTACTTGATCCCAACACCAACGAAACATTCAAAGTTAATAGTCAACGTGTCAAGCACTACTGGGGAGAATCATTTGAGTGACAAAAAGAAAATGTCACACTTTCAGATCCAGGCTAACATTCGGGTAGTCATGTATAGCTGACGACGTTAAACTTAGCACTAGCAGGGAGGCAACCCATGCAATTTGTGTATATATTGTGATTTGGTGTGTTTTATTTTTGTATATTTAATTTGTGTAGGTAAAGTCACATTTCAGGATGGAAGAAGTTCTCGTAAATTTTCACAAGTAATTTCCTTCTCTCCCTCAAATTTCTCTGATGAAAGTCTACAAAGCTCGCTTGGAACGGATGAGACTTCTGATGATCAAAGGTATTCCTAATGACATTCGTTGGATTATTGAAGCACGGGTCCGATTGGCAGGTGAGTCCTCTGACTCTTTTGTTTCATATCTACCTGGTTTAGGAAGAAGTACCTATGCTAAAAAGAGAAGAGCTAAAAGAATGGGTGTTTGCTATAAATGTGCTCGTATGACATGTAATACTCATTGTCGTTCTTTAGGAATGGTGTCTGATAACCGTGAAGATAAAATTAAATTCATTAGGGATGGCTTGAGTAAGGAGTCTTTGGATGACATATCTAAGACTCTTGAGACGCATTCCAGTGGATATGTGCATCATGTAATTCACATGTTATATACACAGTTCCGAAAGGAAATACAACAGTTTAGTCTCGAGAATCTGACTTTAAAATACCATGTTTGCCAATTTATAAGAAAATTGGATGTGAAGCTTGTCCCTGATGCATAGATGTCATTCAAGCCGTTACTTTCTTGTAAATATTATTTTCTTTGTTTTGTACTAATAATTGTGATTTGTTTTGGTATCTTCTTTTATTTTTCTCTGACAGAATCCAAACCTTTTTTACTTTCACGATTTATTTTACTGTTTAACGAATAATTGTCATATGGCAGGTACTAGTGATATTATTACTCACCTTTTTCAGGTATTATAAATTCAACTCATCATTGCACTCTTGAAGTCATCCAGCGTTGAGAAACAAAAATAGAAGCCACTTCTAGAAGACGAGTTGTTAATATCTGTGTGTTCTACGGTACTAGTGTTGGTTCTAAGTAAGAGTTCTACGGAAGAATTCAATATGTGTTCATTGGGTCGAGTCATAGCTGAAAGGAATATGCACTTAGTATATGACGGTGGCAATCTTGGACTAATGGGGACCGTTTCAATGACTGTACAGGAAGGAGGCAATCAAGTCTTGGGAATCATCCCAAAACCCTTGGCAGAGGCGAATCTTATTGGACCATCAAACAGAGAGGAACTGATCGTGCCAGGTATGTCTGAGTGACTAGTGGAAATGATTAATCGTGCTGATGCTTTTATTGATTTGCCAAGTGGCTTGGGTACAATGGAGGAAATTTTTACAATACTATCTTGGGTGAACTTGAACATACACCAGAAACCGATTGGACTATTTAATGTTGATGGATTTTATGATTTTATTTGTGTATTTCTTGATGATGCCCGGAGAAATGGGTTCGTGTCAAAACGTGTAAAAGATCTCATATTCACAGCCACAACTGCCCCAGATTGAATTGACCAAATCTTAGCCTTTGAACCACAAATTGACCATATCTTTTCCAAGATAAACTGGTCCGATAATGATCGTGGTAAGAAGCGTCAGATAAATCTGGATCTTAACTTTTAATTTTCCTTTTAAGATGTAGAATTTCAACTAACCATGTATTATTTTCTAAACTTTTCTACTACTTTTTAAGACATTTGGGACAATGTCTCATTTAGGTTTGGGGGAGGGGAATAGTTGATTAGTATCTTGTTTATATTTTGAGTCTAAAATTTTCAAAAAAAAAAAATTTCAAAAAATTTAAAATTTTTTTTACAAAAATTAAAAAATATTTTGTGTTTTTAATTTGATTAATCAGGTGAAATTGGTGTGAGATAGCTGTGTAAGGAATTTCCACTCCTGAGACATATCTCAACCTATTTCGTAACAAGTTAATTTCTGTTTATGAATTATCAATAAAATTGATTAAAATGGATCTTCATATGCTCAGTTGACAGGTATTATCAACATGCATAGAAACATATGGAGATGAGTTGTAATTGAAAAGTTTGTCATATTCAGTGCTCTAGTTTAATTGGAGGAAGCATCTAAAAAAACAATTGGATAAAAAAATAAAAATAAAAATAAAAATAAAAAAAACGTCTGAAATCCGAGTTATTAAGTCTGTAGGGGTGTTTTAACACCTAGTGCCCTAAAACCAACTGGTTTGGGAGCCACTGACCCAAAGCTCGCTACATGGATGGAAGATGTTGCAAAAAATATATATGTCTGAAATCTGAGTAATTAAGTTCGTAGGGGTGTCTTAACACCTAGTGCCCTAAAGCCAACTGGTTTGGGAGTCACTGACCCAAAGCTCGTTACATGGATGGAAGATATTGTATATAAATTAAAAAAATCATAAAAATCATAAAAATATTCCATTGCTTAAAAGAGGTGTGAATTCTGATAAAAATATTACTCATTTTTCAACTACACTTGTGAATATTGTGGGCATAATGACTTGATTAATACCTTGTTAGTTGTTTGTATGGAGAATGGTAAGAACAAGCGGAGAATTTAATTATTCGGTAATTTAGAAAGAAATAAAACAACTCTTAACTTGGAAAAGAAGTTTCACATGTTTAGTCACTAACTTGTTTATTCTATTTTCTCTTGTCTTTTTACTTTTGCGTGCATTAGTTTTATATTGACATTTGTGGGTATCGTCACTGTAAGCCCTCACGAGACTACAACTCGTCCACTAGGGACACCTAGGGGTTTAAAGGCTTGTTGCATACGCTAAATACAACCGTTATCTCTACGATAGTGGCTTAGTTTAATTTTAGTCTAAAGATGATTATGTTATTTTATCTTATTATTTTTCTCGAGGACTAGCAAAATGTTAGGTTTGGGGGGTGTGATGAGTGGTAAATAGATCATTATTTCCCACTCCTTTGACTTAATATTTTGAATAGTTTCTTGAGTTTTGTGAATATTTTGATGTGTTTTGTGTTATTTTGTAGATAAATAAAATAACAAGACTCTCTGGAGGCAATTCAGGGCCAAAACAGTGGAAAACGGACAAAAAAGGCAAAAATATAAATTTCATGCTAAAATGCGTCGTTTTCTAAAATGCGTCGTTTTGCTAAAATATGCTGTTTTGCTAAAATGCGTTGTCTGCTAACGTGCACCGAATCTGCTAACGTGCGCCTGTCACGTGTCAACATCACATGAAATTTGCTAACATGCGTCGTTCCATGTGTCACCATCACATACTGCCGACAGAACACGACATTCCTTACATCATGATGACGTCAGCGTCGCAAAGCAAGAAGCCTAACGCGTGGCGACGCCGAGCCAATTATTGAGATAATAATTCAAGTCGTGCCACGTGTCACCATCTCAAGAAGCCACAAGCCACATGTTGAAGATCAACCGCGCGTCGTGACGCGCAAGGGTTGTCACGTCGCGACGCGTGAAGCGAAAATTTCTCTATAAATTGAGGCCGAATTTTCATTTGTAATTCATACTTTCTTCTAAGGGATTCCTTAATAATACTCTAAAGATTGTATCTTGTTTGTTTATTTACAACTTTCAGTATTTAATTTTTGCATTTGCACTTTATTTTATTTACTTTTCAATATTTACTTTTCAGCAATGAGGAGGTAACTCCCCATTTCTGGGGTGAAAGGTTAAGTTTTTATTACTAATATTTAGATTAATCTCCCTTAATTATAATATAATAATTATTTAAAACCTGACTTAATGAGGATATTGCCTTATGGTCGGTTAGACTTAGTGAAATTGGTTTTAACCTGACTAAACTGGATACCGCCTGTATGGTCGGTTGGAATTATTTATTAATTTGACTTAATCAGGATACCGCCTAAATGGTCGGTTGGTAATATCACGCAAAGTTAATATATTATAATAAGGGAGATATCTAAAATAGTAGTAATAAAAGTAGATCCTCTAACCCTAGCATTTTCTTTTATTGTACTTTTACATTTTTAAATTTCCAGCATTTAATTTTCAGCATTTACTTCCAGCATTTACTTTATTTAATTTCCAGTATTTACTTTATGTCATTTACTTTATTTAAGCTTTTATTAGCCTTAGATATGTGTCGTAACTAAGTCCATTATCTGGGGTTGTGATGAATTCCAATATCACCGGTTTATAAGAGGTTATTTTATAGTTTGGGTAATATAAGGGTTTATTTATTAAGTCTTAAGCTTAATGCTTCTTTTTAACTCTCCATTAATAAGATTGATCAGGTAAACTTAAAATAAACTTGACAAAGGAATTTAAGGTTTCAGCCTTAGACATAATAGCCCACGATCTTCCTTGAGGATATATAACCCTTTAATAGATTTCCTTACAGGATAGACATATACCTTTCGGGCGGGGGTAACCACAATTGGAACTTATTCTTAATGAATTCAGGTAACTTGGTTGACATAGACATATGATTAATTGGGTTACACTGGGTATTTGCAACCTGCAGTTCATTTCCTCCATATATGATAAACTTATCCTTAGTACCTTTAAGATACTTCAAGATATGTTTAACGGCCATCCAATGGTCATTTCTTGGATTGGACTGATATCTACTGGTTACATTAACCACATAGCTAATATCAGGCCTCATACATAACATGACATATATAATGCTACCCAAACATGAAGCATAAGGCTGATTAGACATTCTAATCTTCTCATCTTCTATTTGAGGACACATCTTCTTCGAAAGATGAATGACTTGTCTAAACGATATATTTGTTATCTTACAGTTAGCAAAATTATACCGTTAGAATTTCTTATCTATGTACGTTGATTGGGATAACCCAATAAGCTTCATTTCTATATCCCTATAGAGCTTTATACTCAAGATATAAAAAGCTTCACCCAGGTCTTTCATGGAGAAATTCTTGCAAAGGTAAGATTTGACGTCTTGCATCATTCCTATATCATTCCCAATGATTAGGATGTCATCGACAAAGAGAACCAAAAATACTATCATACTCCCACTAGCCTTGTGGTATACACATGATTCTTCCATATTCTTGAGAAAACCAGACAATCTAATAATCTCGTCGAATCAAATATTCTAACTTCTCGAAGCTTGCTTAAGTCCATAAATGGATTTCTTAAGCTTACAAACCATGTCTGAGGTTTCGCTGGATACAAAACCCTCCGGCTGTTCCATATAGATTTTTTCATCAAGAAACCCATTTATAAAAACCATTTTGACATCCATTTTCCAAATCTCATAATCATGGTAAGAAGCAATAGACAATAAAATCCTTATAGACTTTAGAATAGCAACTGGAGAAAAAGTTTCATCGTAGTCGACACCAGGTCGCTGCTTGTAACCTTTAACTATCAGTCTGGCCTTAAAGGGTTCAACCTTTCCGTCAGGCCCACGCTTCAATTTGCAACCCATTTACTACTGATAGGAACAATTCCTTTAGGAAGCGGAACCAAGTCCTAAACTTGATTATGATGCATAGAGTCTAACTCTGATTTCATGGCCTCTTGCCACTTCGCGGAGTCGATGTCCAACATCGCTTCTCTATAGGTATAAGGGTTAGTCTCTTCGACTAAGAGAACATCTAGACTCTTTTCTTGTATCAAATACAAGCGTTCAGGAGGTCTAGACACCCTTTGGGGCCTACGGAGTGTGCCGCGTTCGAGGAAGTGTTCGAACGGTGTCGGTAATTCTGGTTTTGCTGCTAGCCTCACATCAAGCCCAATTCGCCCAAGCCTTGGCCCACACGCCCAAGCCCACTTAAAACACATATTTAACACATGGTGAAATCAAAACAAATCTAAAAATCACATACCAAATTAAAATAAACATTAAAATCAATCAAATATTTTAATTCCTTAATTAAGATATTCACCCACAAATTACACAAGATTCCTTTCTTTCATAAACCAATCAAAACATCTCCATTATTTACTTGATTCCCTTCTTTACCTAGAAACCCTAGCCTTTGCCTATAAAAAGAACCATTCACCACCCTCCTCTAGGCTAGCTCATACACACAACTCACACGAAAATCACGGCAAGAACCCTAGAAGTTCACGCATACTACAAAGAAATAACACAAAAATTCTCTTCATCTCCTTCCCCTAATCACTGAAAATCATACCTCCATTTAGTAACCTCGTATCACCGAAAAACAGCCCATACAGCAGCCCTAAAACACGCATACAGCAGCCCTAAAAACACACAAACAGCAGCCTTCCACCACCGAAAATTACAACCAAGAACCGAACTGCAGTAACATAAAAACTGCACTTATAATCCTTGAAATAACCACACAAAACTGCACCAAAAACCCAAAAACAGCAGCCATGCATGCCAAAACAGTGACCTGAACAGTGAGTGGAAAATACAGAGGAAACAGCAGCAAAACGGAGGCCAAACAGCAGCAAAAGATGGAGAACGATGACTCAAAACAGTAAGACAACGAACGAGAGCAGTGAACCACTGAACCGGAAGAGTTGCGGAGCATCCACCCTTCCGACGAGCGTGTACCGTACATCCGAGAGGTGATTTAAAAGGTTAGACCTGAGGGCACTTTTCTCATTAGTTTATATTCGTCTTTTGATTGTTTATTGAATTCTATTCGCATGAGAGTCGTTTGTTGATGCATGTTGTGGCTTGAATGAAATGGAAAATGTGTCGCCTCTTGTAGTATATAGGATGGAAACCCGGACATAAATTTCATAGCCGATTCCAAATGGACGGCAGTATGATCTGTACTCGGGATACAACTCCACGTACCACTTGAGTAAACGGCACACTTTTGTTTTATGTTGCTTCGGTTTATTTATTTTTCGTTATTTGAATTCTGCATGTTACTTTTGTATGCATGATTCAATCGAGTGCATGGGCTTAGTAAGTCAGATTAAAGGTCCCCATATTTGGAGGGGTTAAAATCTTTTACCACAATACTTTACCACGCCGGTTGATGTGTGTTCGGTTGGATATAAGATATGTTCAATCAGATATACTAAGTTTGATATGATTGTCTTTATTTTTGTATGCATGATGTGATCGAGCGCATGAGCTTAGTAAGTGCGATGAAAGGTCCTCTAATTGAAGAGGTTAAAATCCTTTACCATGATGCTTTGCCGCGCCGATTAACGTATATTCGGTTGAATGTAAGATGTGTTCAATCGGGTATATGAAGTCTAAGGTTATTGTCTTTATTTTTATATGCATTGAGATAAACGCATGGGCTTAGTAAGTGCGATGAAATGTCCTCTAATTGAATAGGTTAAAATCCTTCGCCACGATGCTTCGCCGCGCTTCGTATTTCGCTATTTGCTTTTTATGTATGTATTGCGTCACATTTTGTGCATCAGGTATGTTCCCGTTCGAACGCGTTATCGAACGTTATACGAACGCGAACCTTCTGTTTCCTGTTCGAACGCATTTTACAAACGCTACTCGAATGCGCATGCATTTTGTATCATCATGTCTGGTACCGTTCGAACGCATTATCAAACGCTACATGAACGCGGACCTTCTGTTTACCGTTCGAATGCGTTTACGAACGCTACACGAACGTGCACACACTGAACTAAGTCTGTCTCATCATATTTCATGCACAATTGCCTTTTGGGTGATCTCCCTTGCATTATGTAGCCAATCATATTATTTGTATTCCTGTATTTATCCATTCGATATGTTCTTGGGATGATATTCAAGCATGATTAGGCTGTTAGCATGTGATTTGGTTAATATATTCATGAGATAGTACTTAAGCATGATTAGGTTGTTCTTAGTTTTTGTTTTCCCTATCATATGATTGAGAAATGTTCATGAGATTGCCATGTGATGTTGCATGTTGTGATGATTAATTTCATGCATGTGGATTTAGAAGCATGATACTCTTGGAAATAAGTGTTACTTAGGCCTGATTAAATTATTACACAAATCCTTCATTACAAGTGACATAAGTAAGGACCATTCCGAACCCACGGTTTGAGGTCTTCCCTTGCGAGAGGGTGAGTGAGGCCTTAAATCTCATTTTCTCGGTTCACACCGGGTGGCGACTCCATTATTCTCGGTTTAGTCCCCTGGCTACTCCGTACTCCCAACCGGGCCGCGAGCCGAGACAACATGCGTTGCCCAGTTCTGTGTCCCACAGTCTGGCGACTCCACTGGGGATAGAGAATCGGCCCCGAAATATTGTCTTGTAATGTTTAGATTTATGTTTTAATTTACCGTGTCTAAAGTGGATAAAATAGGGGTTTAATCAAAGGCATTTTGAGGCTAGGTAATGGTTTGGTGTCTTCTTCACTCACTACCTTTCTAGAAGGAAAAGCTGTGAATGCACCTAGATAGCCATCTACTCATAGCCTATTGTGATGGACTAATTTCGAGGACTCGTTGTTTATTCCTGACACCAAGCGATAAGAGCTTAAGAGGCTTGGGTATTTAAGTGAGCCTCGCTCCACCTCCCTCTGGGGAATCTACAAGGGAAATCCATTTGACGTCAGTCACACACCATAGCTCATTGGCACTACCTTAGTGTATAAAAAAGGTGCACTCACTTGGTCGCTCGAACCCTTGATTGGGGAGACCTAGTTGTGGGCCATCATTCGCCGGTGAGAGCCTTTGTCTATACTCTGCGAACCCACCCATAGACCGGGGTTGTATGGCTAAAGTAACAATTATTTCTTGAGTATGTGCTTGTGGACCATCCTCATTTGGATGCAGTTGGACTATTGTCAGAAATGCGAACTTGCTGGGCCATTTAAACTGGGGCGAGTTCGTACCTTATGACCATTAGGCCAAAGCTTCTGAAATGTTGATGGGCCATTCTGTAGAAATCATTGTTTTATGTCTGCATTATCTTTTTTTATGCTTGTGTTTGGGAACATTGCCGTTTGGATCCATTTGGACCATTTGTCATGGGATATGGGCTTATTGGGCCATTTAAACTGGGACAGAACGTATTTTATGACGATTGGGCCAAAGGCTTCTAAGTGATTGATGGGCCACTTTGTGCTTGTGTTCGGAACATTACCATTTGGATTTAGTTGGCTCCTTGCCATGATATGTGAACTTGTTGGGCCATTTAAACTGGGAAGAGTTCACTCCTATGACAGTTAGCCCAAAAGTTTCTAAAATGATAACGGGCCGATTTGTTTGAAAATTTTAGTTGATTTAGTATGTTATATATGTACATACATCTCATGCACCCCATGCATACATACATCATGCTAACCCTTGTGATTTAAAAGCCATTATAGTTTCCGTTGGGTTAAGGAAGAGGGAAGGCTCACCAAAATACTGGGAACAGACATGAGTGAATCAGATATTGAGGTATCCCGTATGGATCAGTTGGGGAAATGGTTTCGCCAAGATTACCGAACAGTTGCAAGCCTTGACTACCGCCATGGCAAATATGGCTATACCCGTGCTGGGGGAAATTCTGAGAATGTGAGGCGCGATGAGCCTTTGAATGGGTTGGGGGATGATATCCCCACTTTTGATGATGACATGACAGAGCATGCAACATGCAGAGTGATTGGGTCTCAGGCAGAATTTCAGAATCTTCGGGATCAGGGTAAGGGCGAAGAATTACTAGACTATGAGGCGATGGCTTTTGAGGAACAGTTTCCTGCTCAGTTCAAGATGCCGGATATGGCCAAGTTCAACGGGAATGGGGATCCGAGGGTCCACCTCCGACAATATGTGTCAATTATGAGTTCAGTGGGCCTAAACAGCGCGAAGCTCAGAAGATGTTTGGGATGTCACTTGAGGGGGCACCCCTAGTGTGGTACCATAGCCTTGAAAGAAAGGTTAAGGAAGATTGGAGGGAACTAGCTGATGCTTTTCTGAAGCAGTATGTTACAGACTTAGAAATTGACTTGTCACTCCGTGATTTGGAGAACACTAAGCAGAAGCCAGAGGAAAGTTTCAAAGAGTATGTGGATCGCTGGAGAAGCCAGCTTTCGAAAATGCAGACTCGGCCTTCTGAGAAAGACCAGATTAAAATGATCATCAAGGGCACCAAGCCCTAGATCTATGGCAAGTTGAGGAGGATGACTTCAATGATTGCGGATTTCCGACAGTTGAGGGAAACTGTCATGGATATTGAGGAAGAAGAGGCTGAAAAAAGAAAGTTTTATGGCCAAAATAGAAGAACTTTTGGAGGGAATTCTGAGATCAAGCCCCTACTTGCCGAGAGATTTCTGACATCAAGAACCGGCGTTTCTCCAACTTGGGAAGACCTTTGTCCAAGGTACTTGAGAAGTTGACAAGGCAAGGATTCTTAAAACCTTTGGAGCCTAAACCACTTCCAAATCCCCCACCACCACATCTAAGAATAGACCGCTACTGTCACTTCCACCAGCAACACGGGCCATGATACTGACAGCTGTTCCCGCCTCCGGTATGAAATTCAGGACCTCATTGATGCCCACAAAATACCTGATCCTGAAAAAGAACAGCCTAGCACCACACCCAACCCTCTGCCAGATTATCACTCTGTTCCCCCCACCGACTTACATGATCAACTCCGGCCTACCGAAACCTTTGTCCTCCAAACTCTCAATCATCAGGCTTCTTGCATTAAGATAAATGATAACAGTAGTAAAGAACCGTAGGCCGAGGAAGAA
>SKCR01005825.1:0-25147 GCA_019454045.1 Zanthoxylum bungeanum | reverse complement strand
TCTTGATGCCATTGTTGGTTTATTCTAAGGTCCCAAGATCAAACAAGACATGAAAACAGCGTGAATACATCAACAGAGGTAGCGGGATACTCACATTGATCGGTTATGTCGAATTGAAGACGAATCAAGGCCAAAAACGTACTGCCTTGCTCACGCCACTGCAACCAGTCCATGCTCACTGTCTTGGTAGTTTCGGGTCTCAAAACGAAGCTCCAAACTCCGTCGGATGAGTCCCGCCTCATGGGTGAACCTCCCTACCACCTTCGCAAGACTTGTAAGTGTGCTAGCACTTGAATTTTCACCATGAAAATCCACTCTTGCTTCCCTTATTCACGCCCAAACTGGTTCAAAACCAGTGAGCAAAACCTTCTGTTTTGCGTGAGAGAAGAGAGCATTTTGAGAGAGATAAAATTGTATTGTGTAATTAATTTTTGTTACCAAAAAATTAATTTATATTTATGCCATAATATTTATTAAATTAATAATAAACTTATGACACAAATCATGCAATGGCTTAGAGTGTCAAACACTCAATTTCCATGCAAAACCATAGAGTGCATTGTACACTATCTATATGCAATGCATTACAATTAAATATGCATAATATGACATGTGTCATGTGGGCCCCACACGTTTCCAAATGAAAGTGGGCCCACGTGCACTCACGCGTTCGGGTTCGATATTTCCGAAATACCGAGCTTACGTCGCGACGTTAATTAAATCGAATAATTACGGCTAGCGAAATTATTATTTACGTCGCTAACGAATTAATTCTAAATTAACTCGTTTGCCCGAATTAAAATCTAATTTTAATTTCGCGTCGAAATCGAATTTCGATTATTATATCGAATATAATAATTTTATCGATTAATTCCAAATTAATCGTTCTCTCTCTTTAGTCGACATTTTATCCCGGATAAAATATCTCCGTTATTAATCCTAGATTAATTTTCTCTCTCTTCTGTATAATCCCAGATTATTCAAGAGTGCAAGTTGTGCGTCATCGGTGGATTATCGGGAAGCGACCCATGAGATCCCCGGATAATCTGGCAGTAAATACGGTCGTCGGAGTATCCGAATCACGTACGTACCAAGTACTACGTTCTACCGATTTACGAGACAAGGTCGACTCCTAGCAAAGCACCAAGTCTACCCAAGTTCTCCGGACATATTCATCAAAGAATATCAAAGATCTGTATCAAGCGTAGTATACGATTGTATTGTGCATATCGGCCCAGTATCGGATAGTCACGTGCTAGGGCTGGGGCTGGATAAGTGTCTGCCCCGTCCGAAACACATATCGGATGTCTGGTAACTAGTCTCTATAATCGGATATTCATGACCTGGTCATAATATCACGATTGGATGCGCATCACTTAAGAGCACTAATACCGTATCCTGCGTGACATCATCTCCACTATGACTGTAGTGATACTTCCGTCTCGACATCACATCCATACACTACGATTCCTGATAAACCCAGAAGAGGTGAACACAGAACCAGTTAAGATCCCCAACCACCAAAACCAAATTTACCGATTGTCGTAAGTATTAGCGATGTAAGTCTCAGGTTAAGACTATACACACCTACCTTGATTTCGGCCTCCCATAGACACCTAGTCATAATACCAATGGGATTCCGAAGGGTCTATCCAGAGCGAAGCTGTTCCCGTACCATCGGTGAAACACACGACCTCCTATCGCACTTGCACAAGTATCCAATACTTATATAAATGAGAACTATGCCGTTGTGCCCTCACAACGCGCACAAGTGCAATACTAGCCTATTCCGCATTATCGATGTCTAGTCTCGATAATACTACGGCTATGGAATTTAATGATTAATCCTTCGTGGACTGATACTGTCTCATATCATCTCAATCCAGGAACTAATCATAGGGACCTCTCTTCATTTATATATCTATGATGATCTAATCACAAATGACGAGAGTGCAATTTCCTTGTTACATAGTTAATTTGCCACAGCAACATAAAGATCTGTGCAAATAGTGACACTATGGGTCATATTATCCAACAATACATCGTGGCGATGTGATGATCGAATAAATCGTATCAGATGATAATTAGGCAAATCCGCTGACGAAATCCTTTCCTCAGCAGAAGTTTGAGCGAACCGTACATAGTTTGGGTGTAGGACACTTGAGTGACTGGCTATAGGCCAAGTGGGAGATTGTTGGACAGTTATGACCCATAGCGTCACTATTTATACAGATTATGGTGTTGTTGTACAAATTAACTATGTGACAAAGGAAATTGCTCTTTTATCATTTGTGATTAGATCACCAAGATGTATAAATGATAGAAGGTCCATATGATTAGTTCCGGATTGATAAGATATGAGACAATATCAATCCACGAAGGTTTAATCATTAAATATCCATAGTCGTAGTATTATCGAGATTGGACATCGATAATGCAGAATAGACTAGTATACACTTGTGCGCATTGTGAGGGCATAACAGCATATTCTCATATATTTGGGTATAGGATACTCAAGCAAGTGTAGTAGGAGGTTGTGTTTTACCGATGGTACGAAAACAGCTTCGCTCTGGATAGACCCCTCAGAATTCCATTGGTAGTATGACTATGTGTCTATGGAAGTCCGAATCAGGGTAGGTGTATTTCTTCTTAACCTGAGACTTGCACCACTAATACTTGCGACAATCAAAATACTTTGGTTTTGGTCGTCCAGGGCTTTAACAGGTTCTGTGTACGCCTCTTCTGGGTATATTGAGAATCGTAGTGTATTGGGTGTGATGTCGAGATGGAAGTATCACTCCAGTCATAGTGGAGATGATGATCACGTAGGATACAATACTGGTTTCTCTTATGTACTGCAGTCATCGGGATAATATGACTAGGTCATGATTATCTGATTATAGAGACTAGTTACCAGAGATCCGATATGTGCTTCGTACGGGGTAGACACATTTCTAGCCCCAGGCCTTGCACATGGAATCCGATGCTGGATCGAAATACGCAATACTACGTATACTACGCCTGATATAGATCACATATTCCTGTAAGGATATTTCTGGAGAATTGGGTAGGCATGGCGCTTTGCTAGAAGCCAACCTTGTCTTGTAAATCGGGAAAAATGTAGTACTAGGTACTTACGTGTTCGGATAGTCGACGATCGGATTTACTGCCAACATATCCGGGGATCTCATGGGTCGCTTCCCGAAGATTCACCGATGACATTTGACTCGCACTTTATTAATCTGGGATTAATTTATTATGAGAGAGAAAATTAATCTGGGATTAATTGCGGAGATATGTTATCTGGGATAAAATATTAATTAAAAAGAGAGAACGATTAATTTGGAATTAATCGATAAAATAATATATTCGATATATTATACGAAATTGGATTTCGACGCGGAATTGAAAAGATTTTAATTCGGGCGAACGAGTTAATTTAGAATTAATTCGTTAGCGACGTGAATAATGATTTTGCTAGGCATAATGTTTAATTACGTCGCAACAGAAAATTCGTTAATTTGGAATTAGCGAACCCGAGCATTAGAGAACCAATTCTGTATCCCTGCGTGATCAACATCTCCATATGACTGAAGTGATACTTTCGTCTTGACATCTCACCCAATACACTACGATTCTCAATAAACCCAGAAGAGGCGTCCACAGAACCTGTTAAAGTCCCGAACAACCAAAACCAAAGTGTATTGATTGTCGCAAGTATTAGCGATGCAAGTCTCAGGTTAAGACCAAATACACCTACCCCGATACGGATTCCCATAGACACATAGTCATACTACCAATGGGATTCCGCGGGGTCTATTCAGAGCGAAGCTGTTCCCGTACCATCGGTAAACACAACCTCCTATTACACTTGCATAAGTATCCAATACTTAAATATATGAGAACTATGTCGTTATGCTCCATGACGTGCACAAATGCAATACTAGTCTATTTCGCATTATCGATGTCCAGTCTAGATACTACTACAACTAGGGATATTTAATGATTAAACCTTAGTGGATTGATATTGTCTCATATCTTATTAATCTAGAACTAATCATAAGGACTTTTATCATTTATATATTTCATTAATCTAATTACAAAATGATAAAATAGCAATTCCATTGTCACATAGTTAATTTGTACAAAAACCACAATGTCTTTTACAAATAGTGACGCTATGGGTCATAATTGTCCAACAATCTCCCACTTGGCCTATAGCCAGTCACTCAAGTATCTAACACCTGAACTATGTACATGTCGCTCAAAATTTTACTGAGAAATATCTTTCGTCAGCGGATCTGCAATGTTGTCCTCTGATGTGACCTTCTCGATCTTCATATCGCCACGATGTATGATCTCGCAAATCAGATGGAAACGTCGAAGAACATGCTTGGATTGTTGATGAGACCGCGATTCCTTAGCCTGCGCTATAGCCCCGTTATTGTCACAATACAATAGAACGGGCTCAGCTGTTAACAGAACTACTCCTAATCCAATTAGAATTTACGGATCCAAACTACCTCTTTTGCTACTTCAGCTACAACAATATATTCTGCTTCTATTGTTGAATCGGCAACAGTCTCTTGCTTGGAAGATTTCCAGCTTACTGCTCCGTTGTTCAAACAAAATATGTACCCAGATTGCGACTTACAGTCGTCTTTATCGATTTGGAAACTTGCATCGGTAACCCAGTTACCTCAAGTTCTCCATCTCCATAGATTAAGAAACATCCCTAGTTCGTCTAAGATACTTAAGGATGTTCTTAACCGCAACCCAGTGACCATCACCTGGATCGGCCTGATAGCGACTACACATGCTCAAAGCATAGGAGACATCAGGTCGCGTACATATCATGGCATACATGATCGATCTCACTACCAAAGCGAATGGGATCCGACTCACGTTGTCTCTCTCATCTTCAGTTTTAGGACACATGTCCTTAGATAGAGTGACACTGGCAACAGTCCCCTCTTGGACTATTCCATGTGGAATCTCTTCAACACTTTATCAATGTACGTGCTCTGGGAGAGTCCAAGCAGCTTTCTAGATCTATCCCTGTAGATCTTTATTCCTAGAATAAATGCTGCCTCTCCCAGATCTTTCATGGAGAATTTTAATGAAAGCCAAACTTTCACCGATTGTAGCATGGGAATGTCATTGCCAATAAGCAATACATCATCAACGTAAAGGATAATGAATGTCAGTGCGCTCTCACTAACCTTCTTATATACACAAGGATCATCCTCGTTTTGAACGAAATAATATTCTTTTATGATCTCATCAAAACGTTTGTTCCAAGAACGCGATGCTTGCTTCAATCCATAAATGGATCGATTTAACTTACAAACCTTGTTTGCAAGTCTTGGTACGTCAAATTAGTCAGGCTATTGCATATAAACATCCTCTAAAAGGTTTCCGTTAAGGAAAGCGGTTTTGACATCCATCTGTTATATTTCGTAATCGAAATATGCAGCAATATCAAGCATTATCCGAATGGATTTAATCATGGCAACATGTGAAAAAGTTTCATCGTAATCGACACCATGTCGTTGACGATACCCTTTCGCGACAAGCCTAGCTTTGTATGTTTGTATGGTGCCATCCATGTCGGTCTTCTTCTTGAAGACCCATTTGCAACCAACAGGCTTTACATCTTCTGGTGCATCAACCAGTGTCCAAACTTGGTTGGTGTACATGGAATCTATTTCGGATTTCATGGCATCTTGCCATAAACTGGAGTCGATACCTTGTATCGCTTTCTCATACGTAGCCGGTTCGTCTTCCTCAATAAGATTAATATCCACATGATGTGAGATCAGAAACCCATACCTCTCAGGTTGTTTTCTAACTCTCTCCGACCTACGCGGTTCTTGTGTATTTGAAGATTATGGTACACTCTTATCCCTAATAAACTGTTCGTGTTCCATTAAGGATTCTGTGCAGGAATAGTATCACTCCGATTTTCATCGAGTTCTACTTTCCTCCCACTTACCACTGCATTTAGGAATTCTCTTTCGAGGAAAACCGCATGTAGAGCAACAAATACTTTGTCACTTGTGGGTAGAAGTAATATCCTTTGGTTTCCTAGGATAACCTACAAATAGACACTTATCCGATTTGGGTTCAAGTTTGGTACCATCCAAAACTTTAACGTATGCCCAACAACCCCAAATCTTCAGGAATGAGAAACCCGGTTTCTTTCATGTCCATATCTCATACGTAGTCTGTTGAACAGACTTTGACGGAACCTTATTTAAAATAAGTATTGGACTGTTCAATGCATATCCCCAAAAGGAAATAGGTAGCTCAGTGCGACTCATCATCGACCTTACCATGTCCAACAAAGTTCGATTTCTCCGTTCAGACACACCGTTTAATTGCGGTGTTCCGGGAGGAGTCCACTATGAAAGAATACCATACTATTTCAAGTAATCGAGAAACTCATTGCTCAAGTATTCGCCACCACGGTCCGACCGTAATGTTTTAATACTTTTGCCGGTCTGTTTTTCTACTTCGTGTTGAAACTATTTGAATTTCTCAAAGGTTTCCGACTTGTGTCTCATAAGATAAACATAACCATAACGCGATGCATGATCCGTAAAGGTTACGCAGTATTCATATCCACCTCTAGCCTGGCTAGACATGGGCCCACATACGTCACTATGAACGAGGGCAAACAGTTCGGTGGCACGTGCACCTTTACCGCTAAAAGGTGTTTTAGGCATTTTGCTTAATAAACAAGATTCGCAGACGTCATATGAATTTGGATCAAATCCGTCCAAGTACCCACTCTTCGAAAGTGTGGATATGCGTGTCTTGTTAATGTGTTCCAGACGACAATATCACATATAAGTTTCATATTTGTTACTTAGTTTAAGCCTTTTGTTTATTACATTTTATGTTTGAGATTGATTTATATTCAAAATATAAAGACCATTATTCACATGAGCACTGCATATCTCCATATCATTTTTATACATAAAACACCCAGTGTTTCTAAAAAACAAAAGTATACCCGCATTGGGCTAATAAAGATACATATATAATATTCCTAGTCAAACTAGGTACATAATAACAGTCTGATAAGTTTAGTACATGCCCCGAGGGCAGTTCCAAAATATAAGTCCCTACAGCCAAAACAACGACCATGGTCCCGTTTGCAACTCGTAAATCAATCTCCCCTGAGGCCAGTCTCCTGCTATATGCAGATCTTGCACATCAGTACATATATGAGTACCACAACCAGAATCAAAAATCCAATTTTTAAAACTAGAAGTAGACATGTATATTTCTATAACAAACATACCTAAAGTCGGTGCCTTGCCCGCTTTGATTTCCTTCATGTGCGCCTTGTACTCACAGCAGTCACGCTTCTAGTGACCCTGTTTGCCATACTACAGGCATACATCTGTCCTTTGCCTTCCCATAAGACTTTGATGATTTGGCCTTGCCCTTCTTCTTCTTCTTCTTCTTTACACCTCCAGTGGCCTTCGGCCAAGCCTTGGGAGACTGAGATGTTGAAGCGAAGTGCGCCTCGCACTTTTTGCCCTTTAATAGATCTTTTTCTGCTTCACGTAGCATTGCCATCAGCTCTCCAAGAGTATGGTCTTGGTTCATCATATTGTAGTTCATGATGAACCCACTCTAGTTGTCAGGAAGAGACTGCAAGATCATATCTATAGAAGTCTCAGCCTCAAAGGTTATGCCTAGCTGACCCAGCTGTTCAATGTTAGCAATCATTTGCGACACATGGTGCTCAACAGATGTACCCTCTGACATTCGAGAGCGAAAGAGCTTCTTCTGCAATTCATACATTTGCGATCTAAGGTTAGATCGATGAAGGTCCTTCAATTTTGCCATCATAGTATAGGGATCCAATCCTTGTTTTTTTGGCGATGAAATTGAGGGGTCATCGCACCGAGCATGACGGATTGAACAGTTGAGTTGTCATCGCTATGAGTCTTCCAAAGCTCAAGCTCAAGCGGCTGATCATTTCTGGGCTTAGGCCCGAGAGGTCTCTCTATCGTATAGAGCATCCTCTCAGCCCCCAGGACAATCCTGAGGTTCATATCCCAGTCAGGAAAGTTTGCACCATTAAAGACATTTTCGCCCATTATAATGTCTCTAACCCCGATCTTTCCAGTCATCTTAATTGCAATAGTCTAACTATCAATTAACGATTTTGGGTACAGTCCAATTGTTACAAGAAAAATAATAGAATATTAGTCCAACTAATAAATATTAAAAATGACGAAATAATTTGAAAGCGCGTATTGACAAGTATTTGAACGAAATTACAAATTCAATACTGGCCTCCCACTATTTTTCGGCGAGCCTCTAACCCTCTATTGAGTACTCGGGAAACCTAGTTTCCTAGTGGACTAGGATCCCGTTAAATAATACACAACCTTGACTTTGGCCAACAAGCTGTATGATATTTAACTAGGTAGATCTCTAAGATCAATTGGATCTCATCCAATTCCTAGATCCGGTACGTGGTCCTCCAAGTCCGAAACATATACACAATATATATGCCAATATATCTAATATATTTTCCTAACCTTTTCCTCTGAATCAACTAAGCCTTGGCTTTGGCACAACAAGCTTAATGATTCCAGTTAAGCGGGACCCATTGATTTTGGAAAACTTCGTAACCCATGTCGATGAACAAGAAGTGACCTTGACTTTGGCCAACAAATCACAACTTGCCCAAGACATGCGATATGGAACAAAGCCTTCATGATTCAAACACATCCGCGATGGACAAAGGTCTTGACTTTAGCCAACAGACCAATGCCAATCTTGGATCTGAGAATGAATCACTCAATGGAAGGAAAACGCTTAGTATTTTGTTGAAGGTTTTTTTGCGTAATTGGCAATCAATTAATTATATTTGATTAGGTCTCATCATACACCCTTAAGCATGCATTCTAAAAGCATAATAAGGCGTGATAAATAAATTAATAATGATATGCGGATGTATATCTCACAAATTGTTCCTAGAATAAATCACTCCATTTCCTCTACCCAGCTAGCATTATTCTAACTTCTACCCAATTACATAATACAATAAAAAAACCTCATTACATTGAGGGGAATTGGTGAGAAGAGAATTACAAAGATTCGAGAGATAAAGACTGGACACACAGGTCCAATTTAATAAATTTGAAATTTATTACAACAATTTCCAAAATTGCCCTCACCCATCTAATATCCATTTGATATACATTATTCATACAATAAATCCATGTATTCACACAAAGCATGTTATTCAATCAATCTAATCCAATTAATTAATCTTTGAATTAAGTGATCATCCAATGTTCAAACAACGATTTGATTTGCGCGAGTCCAACTCGTTTAAGAATAAGTACTCAAAGTGCGAATTCTTGAATTATATCGAACTACAATTTTAAATTCAATTTAATTTGTATTCAATACAAATTCTTTATTTAATGCCAAATTAAATAATTACACTTTAATGTGCCTTTACGACTTAGATTCTAAATCTAATCTTAATGGGTCTCAAAGCCCAATTAACATCCAATGTAAATTTAATTAAAGTCCAATGGCTTTTAATTAATTTCATATGCATGTGCTTTGGCCAATATTAAAACAAATGCCAAGGCCCAATAAAGGATCACCATATTTGCCATAAAATTAATTTTGGCCCATTAGGCCCAATTAAATTTAAAAGGTCCATTAATTACATTTGGACTTTATGGAATGGTTTTAGGCCCAATTTGGATCCAATCCAATTTTCCTAAACCAACTTGGCCCAACCAAGCCATAAGGCCCAAATATAACAATCTTAGCCCAATTCCAATTAAGCCTAATTAATTAAATTCTAATATTCCAAATATCACAATTTATTTAATTAAAGGTATAGCCATAATTAATTATTAAATTAACATTTCCAAAACACCCAATTTAATTAATTAAACATGCTTTATTTATTTTCCATACATGTCCCAATTATTGAAACAAAATCAAGTCATTAACATGATCTTGATGCTCACGGCAATATGGATTTTCCATCAATTTTTATTTCAATCAAATTAAATCACAAATCAATATTTCCAAGCATATTTAAACCATCCAATGGTCTAAAAAATCAAAATCACCATGAGCTTAGGGTTCATCATGTATTCGGCCAAGCCAAATAATTGGGAAAAATTATCAAATTAATTTTTTCATAAAATTAATCATGCATAACTCTTAGTTATCATAATCTAAGCATACTCAAACAATCAATTTGATAAAATCATGCTCCAAGCAAAAATACCCAAATTCAAGATTAAAACCCTAATCATTTTCATGCTTAAATAGGCTCATGATACCATTGTTGGGTTCTCTAGAATAAGCCAAGGATCTAATAAGCATAAAACATGTGTGAATACGCAAGAAGTAGCAGAAATACTTACATTGAACGGATTGGATGTAGGTGGAAAGTTCAAAACTTTGTCTCATTTGAAGTTGCTCCAAGCTCCTCTTTGAATTTGTATGTTGAGCTCCAAGCTTGATGTTTGATTCCAAACTCAGTGGGAAAGGTTTCCCTATCACCTTTGTATGATTCTTTAAGTGCTAGCTAAAGACGAAAATTGCAACAAAATTCATTCCTTTGTTCTTGGTGGTTCACGGCAAAAGGAGGAGGGAGAGAGTTATTTGGCTTTTGATATTTTTGATTTCTAAAATGATTACACTTATGAAAAGGTCAAAACCAAATTTTGGTATATTCTTTACCAAAAGGCTAAGCAAAGTTTTGGAGGGAAAAAATGCATTTAATGCCTCCAACTACTCCCATCAATCAACTTTGACACTTGATGGACAAGTGATGTAAGTTGGTGGGACCCACTTTAATTCAAAATTCAAGTGGCTTCTCAAACACTTCGGGCTCGGGTTCGCTTAATCGATTAAACGAATTTTCCGTCGCGACGTAATTAAATCCAATTTAATTAAATATAATTCCTTGCAAAATTATTACGAACGTCGCTCCCGAATTAATTCTAAATTAATTCGTTCGCCCGAATTAAAATCCAATTCTAATTCCATTATGAAATCTAATTTCATTTAATATATCGAATATATTATTTAATCGATTAATTCCAAATTAATCATTCTCTCTATTCTTATCGAATTTTATCCCAGATAAATTTCTCACGTATTAATTATCCAGATTAGTTTTCTCTCTTATAATTAGTCCGAGATTAATTATTGTTCGAGTCATACGTCATCGGTGAATCTTCGGGAAGCGACCCATGAGATCCCTGGATATGTTGGTAGTAAATCCGGTCGTTGGACTATCCGAATACGTGCGTACCCGGTACCATGTTCTTACCGATTTACAAAACATGGTTGGCTTCTAGCAAAACGTCGTGCCTACCCAAATCTCCAGAAATATTCTTTAAGTAATATATAATCTATACAGGCGTAGTATATGTAGTGTATTACGATCCAGTAACAGATGTCACATGCAAGGCCTGGGGCTGGAATAATGTCTGCCCCGTACGAAGCATATATCAGATAACAAGCAACTAGTCTCTATAATCGAATAATCATGACCTTATCATATTATCCCGATAGTTGCAACATAATAGAGAACCAGTTCTGTATCCCTGCGTGATCATCATCTCCAAATCACTGAAGTGATACTTCCGTCTTGACATCACACCCAATACACTACGATTCTTAATAAACCCATAAGAGGCGTACACATAACCTGTTAAAGTCACGGGCGACCAAAACCAAAGCGTATTGATTGTCGCAAGTATTAGCGATGCAAGTCTCATATTAACACCAAATACACCTACCCCGATGCAGATTCCCATAGACACATAGTCATACTACCAATGGGATTCCGCGGGGTCTATCCAGAGCGAAGCTGTTCCCGTACCATCCGTAAATACAACCTCCTATTACACTTACATAAGTATCCAATACTTAAATATATGAGAATTATGTCTCTATACTCCCATAACGCGCACAAGTGCAATACTAGTCTATTCCACATTATTGATGTCCAGTCTCGATAATACTACGACTAGGGATATTTAATGATTAAACCTTAGTGGATTGATACTGTCTCATATCTTATTAATCCGGAACTAATCATAAGGACTTTTATCATTTATATATTCAAGTAATATAATTAAAAAATGATAAAATAGCAAGTCGAATTATGACGACCACGGAGAACCTCGCTAAACTATGCAAGTCGAGGTCATTGCATACGTATTATCCCTCCGTCATAGGCTATCCATATTATACCTAGAATATAGATAAGAACATCAAATCCTTTTGGTATAATATAGTCGACTTTCAAATTTATAATCTCTAAATAACACTCGGAACTAATTTCTGAAGTTATACCACAGCCATGGATTTACTAGATCAAAATCACGTATAGGATGCCTATGCCCTGTACACAGGGCTGAAGGATTCTATCTTGATACGCACTGGATATCATGAGTATCAGTACACACCCAAGGAACAGGCGGAGGTCTGATCTAAATAGATCGGTGACGTGACTGCCATCAAAGTGGGGAGGATAACTCATATATCAACTGTGGTATCTATAGTCGAAGGTTCACTATGCTCGCTCAAGAGAAGATTCCTATTGACGTTGGTGTACCATCTATTAGGAAATCTTCAGTGAGTCGTTCGGTGTTTATCAAATAAACACCTACATGTCTATACGAGTCTCCTGAGACTCATGGTTCATTGGGATAAATCATCGGACCAAGTCACGATATACGACATGTACTGGTCTCAACAGATTTTATTAACCGACTCGTGTTAGTAAATCTTGACTAGAAACTTTATTTAAGGATATATAATTTATAGTAATGCTTCCCAATGTCAATTACAAACTATGTTGTAATTGCGCACTATATTGTAAATCCAGGGTCTTTGTCTAATATACACGTATCACTAAATCAGATTTAGTTTCAATCTAATCATATTAGTATCTAATTGCAATTAGATCGAATATGTGTATAAAAGACAAGAGGTGCTACCATTAATAAGTAATATTATGGAAAAAAATGGATTGTTCGTATTTAGAATCGGACATAAATATGATCTGAATTGGCACTCTGAGCACCAACTCTAACAATAGTGGGAGAGACATTTTTAGATTAAAAATCCATGATCTATTTAATGTTTTTGATATTATATAAAACTATTTTGTCTGCTAACCATTATTCGCTATCTATGTGATAGATTTCCGATGGCGGCTTCTTCAAACAACCCATTTACTCGTATGCTTGATATGAATAATGTTGGATATATGACCCATAGCGTCACTATTTGCACAGAACATTGTGTTGCTGTAGCAAGTTAACTATGTAACAAGGAAATTGCACTCTCGTCATTTGTGATTAGATCACCATAGATATATAAATGAAGAGAGGTCCCTATGATTAGTTCCTGGATTGAGATGATATGAGACAGTATCAATCCACGAAGGATTAATCATTAAATATCCCTAGCCGTAGTATTATCGAGACTGGACATTGATAATGCGGAATAGGCTAGTATTGCACTTGTGCGCGTTGTGAGGGCACAACGGCATAGTTCTCATATATATAAGTATTGGATACTTATGCAAGTGCGATAGGAGGTCGTGTTTCACCGATGGTACGGGAAACAGCTTCGCTCTGGATAGACCCTTCGGAATCCCATTGGTATTATGAAAGTGTCTATGGGAGGCCGAAATCAAGGTAGGTGTGTATAGTCTTAACCTGAGACTTACATCGCTAATACTTACGACAATCGGTAAACTTTGGTTTTGGTGGTTGGGGGATCTTAACTGGTTCTGTGTTCACCACTTCTGGGTTTATCAGAGAGTCGTAGTGTATTGGATGTGATGTCGAGACGGAAGTATCACTCCAGTCATAATGGAGATGATGTCACGCAGGATACGGTATTAGTGCTCTTTTAGTGATGCGCATCCAATCGGATATTATGACCAGGTCATGAATATCCGATTATAGAGACTAGTTACCAGACATCCGATATGTGTTTCGGACGGGGCAGACACTTATCCAGCCCCAGCCCTAGCACGTGACCATCCGATACTGGGCCGATATGCACAATACATTTGTATACTACGCTTGATACAGATCTAGATATTCTTTGATGAATATGTCCGGAGAACCTGGGAAGACTTGGTGCTTTGCTAGGAGTCGACCTTGTCTCGTAAATCGGTAGAACGTAGTACTTGGTACGTACGTGATTCGGATACTCCGACGACCGTATTTACTGCCAGATTATCCGGGGATCTCATGGGTCGCTTCCCGATAATCCACCGATGACGCACAACTCGCACTCTTGAATAATCTGGGATTATAATAGAAGAGAGAGAAAATTAATCTAGGATTAATAACGGAGATATTTTATCCGGGATAAAATATCGTCTAAGAGAGAGAACGATTAATTTGGAATTAATCGATGAATTAATATATTCGATATATTAAACGAAATTAGATTTCGACGCGGAATTAAAATTAGATTTTAATTCGGGCAAACGAGTTAATTAGAATTAATTCGTTAGCGACGTAAATAATAATTTCGCCAGGCGTAATTATTTATTTAAATTCGATTGAATTAACGTCGCGACGTAAGCTCGGTATTTCGGAAATATCGAACCCGAACGCGTGAGTGCACGTGGGCCCACTTTCATTGGGAAACGTGTGGGGCCCACATGACACATGTCAAGATATGCATTAACTTTGACACATGTCATATTATGCTTATTTGACACTCTAATGCTTTGCATGGAGATTGTGTACAATGCACTCAATGGTATTGCATGGAAATGAAGTGTTTGACACTCTAAGCCTTTGCATGAATTTGTGTCATAAGTTTATTATTAATTTAATAAATTATGGCATAAATATAAATTGATTTTTGGTAAATCATTTTAATTAACAAACCATACACAACACAAAATTCTTCTCTCTAAAATTCTCTCTTCTCTCACGCCCAAGGGGCAAAACTCACTGTTTTTGAACCAAAAACCGTGAGCAAGGGAAGCCAAGAGTTGGGTTTTCATGGTGAAAATCAAGTGCTAGCACACTACGAGTCTTGCGAAGGTGGTAGGGAGGTTCCCCCATGAGACGGGATCCATCCGACGATGATTGGAGCTCCGTTTCTTCACTTAATTTTCTGTTTTTGTAGGCAGTGGACTGCATGCAGTAGGCTTACATGGCAGTGCGTTTTTGGGCTTGAATCGTCTCCAAATCGACTCTACCGATCAATGTGAGTATTCCGCTACCTCCGTTGATGTGTTCACACATAATTTCATGACTTGTTTGATCTTGGGACCTTATAGAAAACCAACAATGGCATCATGAGCTAAAGTTGCAAGCATGAAATTTGTAGGGCTTAAAATTTGGGTAAATGTTTGTTGAGCATGATTTGAATGAATTGAATGTTTGAGTATGCTTATAACATGTTTAAATTCATTTTGGTTGGACTAATTTGATGAAAAATGATTTGGAATTATTTCCCAAATTATATGCCTTGGCCGAATACATTATTGATTTTGAATCATTGGAATTTGTTGATTTTAATTCATTGATGAGTTAAAATCATGTAGGATGATGTTAATTTAATGTCAATTGGATTGTACTTTGAATTGAACATAAACCCTAAATTCCATGTTGGCCGAATGGTATATGCCCTTAATGTCTTGGTATATTTTGATTTTATGAACATTGGATGTGTATGAAATCATTCGGGAAGTTAATACTTGTCGATTGTGTAATTAATCGGATTGAATTCAAATCGGACAAAATAACCTTCCTTGGCCGAGACTTAGCAAGCATGTTTATGGGTTTGATTTTTCATTATGTGTGTTTGACATGTGATAATGAATTAAGCATGATTAATTGGACTAATTTGGTGCTTCGGAAATATCGATTTAGGTCATTAATCATCGTAATGCACTTTTGGTAATTAAATTGTGAAAATTGGATTTTGGATTTAATTAATTGGGCCTAATTTTGGAAATTAGAATTTAAGTTGTAATTGGGCCTATTGGGCTTGATTTATCAAGTTTGGTTTAGGCCAAGGGATTGGATCCAATTGGGCCCAAAACCTTAACCATAAAGCCCAATTGCGACTAATGAACCTTTAAAGTTTAATTGGGCCTAATGGGCCGAAATTGATTTCTAAGGCATTTTGGGTGATTCCACTATTGGGCTTTGGTTGCCGAAGCCCATGCCTAAAGAAATTAATTGAAGCCCATTAGACTTGAATTAAATTGACGTTGGACGTTAATCGGACTTTGAGTCCCGACACGATTGAATTTGGAATTTAAATCGTAAAAGGTTTATTATATAAAGTGCAATATTCAATTTGGAATTGAATAGTGAATTAGTATTAAATACATGTTAAATTGGATTTAATTATGTAGTTTAATTTAATTCATGAATTCGTACTTTGAGTACTTATTCGCAAAAAACGAGTTTGACTCGAACAAAATCAAATCGTTGTTTGAACATTGGATGATCACTTAATTATCAGATTAATTAATTTGATTAGATTGATTGATAGCATGCTTGTATGTGTGAATACATGGTTGTGTTGAATGAATAACGTATATCGGATGGATATTAGTCGGGTGGGCAATTTTGGAATTGTTGTAATAAATTTGATTTATTAAATTGGACCTGCGTGTCCAGCCTTATCACCTTCTTTCTCTTTGTATTCTCTTCTCACCTATTCCCCTCTATGTATATGAGGTTTCTTTAGAAGTGTAGTGTAACGGGTAGAAGTAGTACAAGTGCTAGCTTGAGTGAGAAAGAGAGAGATTTGATCTAGGATCAATGTGTAAAGTATCCATCCGCATATCGTTATTATTTTATTTCATACTCGCTTTATTATGTATTTAGAATGCATGTTTAAGGGTGTATGATGATGAGACCTTAACAAAGATAATTAAATTGGTAGCCAATTTGCATGCGAAAATCCCTCAACATATATTAAGCAAATATCCTTCCATTGAATGATTCTTGTTCAAGATCCGAAGTTGGCATTGGTTTGTTTTTGACCAAAGTCAAGACCTTTGTCAATCTAGGATGTACTTGAATCATGAGAGTTTGTTAGATATCGGTGTCTTGTCCAAATCGTGATTTTTATTGGCCAAAGTCAGATCACTTTTTGTCCAATGACATTGATTACGAAACTTTCCTCGTCAATGGGTCCCGCTTAACTGGAATCATTAGGTTTGTTTTTGGCCAAAGCCAGGCCTAGATGATTCAGAGGATAGGGTTAGAAAAATATGTTGGATATATTGACATATATTGTATATATGTTTCGGACTTGGATGTCCACCTAACCGGATCTAGGAATTGGATGAGATCCAATTGATCTGTGAGATCTACCTAGTTAAATAGCATACAGCTTTTATTGGCCAAAGTCAGGGTTGTGTGTTATTTAATGGGATCCTAGCCCACTAGGAAACACGGTTTCCCGAGTACTCCACAGAGGGTTAGAGGCTCGACGAAAAATAGTGGGAGGCAAGTATTGAATTTGCAACATTCGTTCGAATACTCGCTAAACACGCTCATTTTATTTTACTCGTCATATTAATTCAAAAGTATTAGTCGGACTAATATTTTATGTTGTTTTTAAATATATAGTTGGACTATATACAAACTTATTCAATATATAGTTGATTTTTAATTGGATTATAGTAATCAATATAATTGAATTAAAATGATAGTTGATTTTATAATGGATTATAGTAATCAATATTAAAATTATAGTTGATTAAATAATTGGATTATTGTAATCATTATAATAAATAGTACCTTATTAAAATTGATTAAATAGTTGGACTATTGAAATCAAGAAAGAATTGAAAGGTTGAATATTTAAATATATAATCCTTGGATTAAATGTTTTAAATGATTTAATTTTCAATTGGGAATAATAATAGGTTAATTTATTTGATAAAATAACTTATTATGACTAAGCCCATAATTAAGCAAATAGTAGAGCATAAAGTCTTTGGAAGATTTATGTGATGATGACTTTAGTGCTTAATTAATATACTTATAATAAATCTATCTTTAGATTTAAAAGTATTAAATTGCAATAATTGACTATTCTAGTGGAGAAAAGTCAAAGTTTGCAATTGGGCATGTAGCACAAGGTGCACATCATTTCGATATTCTAAAACCCAAGTGGTTTGTGAAATATTGAAAAGGATAATTGACATATCCCAAAGTGACTACCATTTGGATATGGAAGACACGAAGGAATTAAAGAAAGGGCGAGGCTCTAACTTTAAAAAATATTTGTCAAAGTTATGTTCACTACTAGTATTGAAATTGAATTTTAAATACTTAGTGTGGTACATAATACATATATGTATTGACGTTCAGAATCCGCTGTGAGCTGGATACTGGCTTCAAGCCGAGATTTCTTTGCGGATTGGAAACGGGACGAAAGTCGCTGTTTCGACCGTAAATACCTAAGTTTGGGAACTACCCTTTGGGCAGGTACCTAAATTAGGAAATGTTATAATGTAACTAGTTTTACTAGAGACATTATCTCTATATCAGTGTTTAATCCATGCGGATAAAATATATTCTAAACCTTAATATTCTAGAACACTAAAGTGTTTCATATATTATGATACTGAGATACATACATTGGATGTAAATAACAATATTTATATTTGAATATAAATAAAATCTCAAAATATAAAATGACAAATAAATAGCTCAAATTGATTTGATCAATGGAGACTTATTTGTGGCATTGTTGTCTAGGACACAATTAAACAAGACTCGTATATCCACACTTTTGAGAGTGGGTACTAGGACTGATTTGACTATTCAAATAAGGTCTACGAATCTAGTTTATTAGGTTAAATACCTAAAATACTATTTACTTGGTAATAGTAAAAGGGCCACCGATCTGTTAGCCCTATTCATGGTGAAGTAAGTGGGCCCATATCTAGCTAGGCTAGATGTGAACATGAATATTTCGTGACCTTAACGGATGTGACATCACGTTGTGGTTATGTGTTTCTTTTGAAGAACACAGATCGGAAACTTTTGAGTTTCGACACGAAATAGACAAACAGATCGGCTATAGTATTATTCCGCCACGGTAAACCGTAATGGAAAATACTTAAGCAGTAAGTTTCATACGTACATGAAAGAGTACGGTATTCTTTCATATGAGGACTCCTTCGAGACACGTCAGTAGACGTGGTGTGTGTGAACTAAAACCGAATTTTGTTGGACATGATAAGGTTTATCACGAGTCGCTCTGAGCTACTATTTCCTTCAACAGGATATGTATTAACAGTGCAAAACTTATTTAGAATAAGGTTCCATATAAATCTGTTTGACAGATATCATATAGGATATGAACAGGGAAGAAACGAGGTTTCTCATTCCTGATAATTTGGGTATGCCAGGCATAACGTTTGGATGATACCAAACTAAAAGACCCAAATTGGATAAGTGTCAATATAAGTTATCCTAAGGGAAACCTTAAGTATAGTACTTATATATCTCACATGAGAACAATGTAATTGTTGCTCACCATGCGGTTTTCCTGAGAGGAATACCGATATGCAGTGGTCAGTGGGAGGATAGTGATACTCGATGAAAATCGGAGTAAGTAACACTGTTCAAGGCACGAAGTCCTTAATGGAACACAAATAGTTCATCTATGATGAATCTATACCATTAATCTTCAAATACACAAGAAACTAGTAGATCGGATAGAGTCAGAAAACAACCTAGGGTATGGGTTTCTGATCTAACCTCATAAAGATGTCAATCTTATGGAGGTGTACCATCCGACTACGTTATGAGGAAGTGATACGAGGTATCGACTCCCTGTTATGGCAAAGTGCCATGAGTCCGAAATGGATTCCATGTATAACAACTATGTTTGGATACTAGTTGTTGTACCACAAGGCGCTGTGCCTATGGTACATTAAACGTCTTCAAGGAAGACATACATGGAAGGCAACATACCAACGTGCAAACCTAAGGTTTTGACGGAAAGGTATCGTTATCAACATTATGTTAATAACGGTTCAACCTTTTACCTGTTGCCATGGTAAATCCATTTTGAAGATGCTTGTTGATAACTATATATTTCATTTATGAAATATGTCAGTTACAAATCAAAATCGCTTTCCTGAAAAGGAAACCTTTTGGAGGATGTTTACAACATCCTGACGATTTTGTATAACCGACAAACAAGGTTTGCGGGTTATTCGATCCATGTTTGGATTGAAGCAAGCATAAGGTTCTTGGAACTGTCGTTTTGAAATAATCATAATGGTTTATGATTTGACTCAAAACGAAATAATTCTTGTGTATATAAGGAGGTTAGTGGGAGAGCGCACTGACAGTGAAATTCCCATAAAGCTATTGTTGAAAGCTTGGCTTTCAATAGAAATTCTCCGTAGAATTCTGGGGAGTAACAACCTTTATTAGAGGAATAAAGATCTACTGGGATAGATTTGGAGTTGTTAACACTCTCTGGGAAATTGTACATTTAAAATGTACTTGTATTGGTGTCTCATACGCTTCAAGCATATGGAGTCACAATCAGGTCAATCCAAGTGACAGTCACTGGATTGAAGTTAAGAACATCTGTTAGTATCTCAGAGAACTAAAGATGCTATCTTAAACTATGGAGAGGAGAACTTGAAGTGACTGGGATCACTGCTGCAAGTTTCCAAACAGTTAAATACTGCGGTACTATAAAGTTTGAATAACGGGACAGTGAGCTGGAAATCTTCCAAGCAAGATAACTGTTGCCGAATAAACAACAAATGCGGATTATTGCTGCAGCTGAGGCAGCAATAGAAGTCTTTTGGGTCGAAATAAATCTAATTAGATTAGATATAGTTCTGTTAGCAGCTGAGCTAGGCGTCAGCACAGGCTAAGGAATTAAAGGTCTCATCGACGATCCAGATATATACTTCTATATCATCTGATTCGTTCGGATCATACATCGTGGCGATGTGATGATCGTATAAATCGCGTCAAACGATAATCAAACAAATCCGCTGACGAAAACCTTTCCTCAGCAATTTGAGCGAACCGTACATAGTTCAGGTGTAGGACACTTGAGTGACTCGCAATGTGCCAAGTGGGAGATTGTTGGATAATATGACCCATAGCGTCACTATTTGCACAGAACATTGTGTTGCTGTAGCAAAGTTAACTATGTAACAAGGAAATTGCACTCTCATCATTTGTGATTAGATCACCTTAGATATATAAATGAAGAGAGGTCCCTATGATTAGTTCCTGGATTGAGATGATATGAGACAGTATCAGTCCACGAAGGATTAATCATTAAATATCCCTAGCCGTAGTATTATCGAGACTGGACATCGATAATGCGGAATAGGCTAGTATTGCACTTGTGCGCGTTGTGAGGGCACAACGGCATAGTTCTCATATATATAAGTATTGGATACTTATGCAAGTGCGATAGGAGGTCGTGTTTCACCGATGGTACGGGAAACAGCTTCGCTCTGGATAGACCCTTCGGAATCCCATTGGTATTATGACTAGGTGTCTATGGGAGGCCGAAATCAAGGTAGGTGTGTATAGTCTTAACCTGAGACTTACATCGCTAATACTTACGACAATCGGTAAACTTTGGTTTTGGTGGTTGGGGGATCTTAACTGGTCTGTGTTCACCACTTCTGGGTTTATCAGAGAGTCGTAGTGTATTGGATGTGATGTCGAGACGGAAGTATCACTCCAGTCATAATGGAGATGATGTCACGCAGGATACGGTATTAGTGCTTTTAGTGATGCGCATCCAATCGGGATATTATGACCAGGTCATGAATATCCGATTATAGAGACTAGTTACCAGACATCCGATATGTGTTTCGGACGGGGCAGACACTTATCCAGCCCCAGCCCTAGCACGTGACATCCGATACTGGGCCGATATGCACAATACATTGTATACTACGCTTGATACAGATCTAGATATTCTTTGATGAATATGTCCGGAGAACCTGGGAAGACTTGGTGCTTTGCTAGGAGTCGACCTTGTCTCGTAAATCGGTAGAACGTAGTACTTGGTACGTACGTGATTCGGATACTCCGACGACCGTATTTACTGCCAGATTATCCGGGGATCTCATGGGTCGCTTCCCGATAATCCACCGATGACGCACAACTCGCACTCTTGAATAATCTGGGATTATAATAGAAGAGAGAGAAAATTAATCTTGGATTAATAACGGAGATATTTTATCCGGGATAAAATATCATCTAAAGAGAGAGAACGATTAATTGGAATTAATCGATGAATTAATATATTCGATATATTAAACGAAATTAGATTTCGACGCGGAATTAAAATTAGATTTTAATTCGGGCAAACGAGTTAATTCAGAATTAATTCGTTAGCGACGTAAATAATAATTTCGCCAGGCGTAATTATTTATTTAAATTCGATTGAATTAACGTCGCGACGCAAGCTCGGTATTTCGGAAATATCGAACCCGAACGCGTGAGTGCACGTGGGCCCACTTTCATTGGGAAACGTGTGGGGCCCACATGACACATGTCAAGATATGCATTAACTTTGACACATGTCATATTATGCTTATTTGACACTCTAATGCTTTGCATGGAGATTGTGTACAATGCACTCAATGGTATTGCATGGAAATGAAGTGTTTGACACTCTAAGCCTTTGCATGAATTTGTGTCATAAGTTTATTATTAATTTAATAAATTATGGCATAAATATAAATTGATTTTTGGTAAATCATTTTAATTAACAAACCATTACACAACACAAAACTTCTTCTCTCTCAAATGCTCTCTTCTCTCACGCCCAAGGGGCAAAACTCACTGTTTTTGGAAGCCAAAAACCGTGAGCAAGGGAAGCCAAGAGTTGGGTTTTCATGGTGAAAACCGCAAGTGCTAGCACACTACGAGTCTTGCGAAGGTGGTAGGGAGGTTCCCCATGAGACGGGATCCATCCGACGATGATGGAGCTCCGTTTCTTCACTTAATTTCTGTTTTTGTAGGCAGTGGACTGCATGCAGTAGGCTTACATGGCAGGCGTTTTGGCTTGAATCGTCTCCAAATCGACTCTACCGATCAATGTGAGTATTCCGCTACCTCCGTTGATGTGTCACAACACATTTCATGTCTTGTTTGTGATCTTGGGACCTTATAGATAACCAACAAATAAGCTCAAGGGCGTGAGAACTTCGCTGACTGGGATATGGATTGAGGATTGTCTTCAGATCTGAGAAAATATGATATGTATTAGAGGGTCTTTTGCACCTTATTGTATCTGATGATGTGGCACCGAAGGAACTTGAGACTTTCCGGAGATGGAAAAGTGACGATTTAAGAGTTAAATCATACATACTCAGTTCACTAGCTTCAAAACTCAAGAGGTAATATTTTGAGATGCATGATGTATATAGTATGATGACACAACTCCGAGAATCTTTCATGAATCAAGAACAGATTTTGGTTCATAGAGTTGTAATGGAACTGTTCCATTCAAAACTAGATGAGGGATAGGCTGTGAGCACATATGTGCTTCATTTGATCGATCTAATCGAGCAATTGAGGTGCGATGATTTCCCTCCGAATGATACTCTGGGACGGATTTTCATTATTGGTTCGTTCCTGGCGTCGTATCACCAGTTTGTGATGTACTTCAACATTAACATGATTCACTTTTCTTACTATGAGTTGCATAGGATGCTTCTAATAATGAATGAGGATTTAAGAGAGTGCCGACTCGCCTTCCGGAACCCACTTCATTTTCTGCTTCTTCCCACTCCTAGTCGAATGGGAAGAAGACGAAGGGAAAAAAGAATGATTTCAATGTTCCTCCATAGGCTAAGATAGCGAAGCCTAAGAGAGCTTCTAAAGATAAATGCCATCACTACAGTAATATTGGGCACTGGAAGAGGAATTGTCCTGACTACCTTGCCCAGATCAGGAAGGAAAGAGCATTGACATCATGTACTTTTATTTTTCCTGTTATTGATATCTCATTAGCTTGTGAACCTTGGTAGCTAAAGGTTACATGTAGCGACCTGGTGTCGACTATGATGAAACGTTTTGCCAGTTGCGATGCTAAAGTCTATTAGGATTTTATTGTCTATTGCTGCTTACTATAATTACGAGATTTGGCAGATGGATGTCAAAATGACTTTTCTAAATGGATTTCTTGACGAAGAAATCTATATGGAATAGCGGAGGGTTTGTATCTAGCGAAAACTCGGGCATGGTATGTAAGCTTAAGAAGTCCATTTATAGACTTAAACAAGCTTCATGAAGTTGGAATCTTCAATTCGACGAGATAATCAAATTGTCTGATTTTCTCAAAAATTCGGAAGAATCTTGTGTGTATAAGAAGCCAATGGGAGTATGGTGATATTTTTAGTTCTATATGTTGATGACATCTTGATCATTGGAAATGATATCGGGATGATGCAGAGCATCAAATCTTACCTCTTTAAGAATATCTCCATGAATGACCTAGCTGAAGCATCATATGTCTTAGGCATAAAACTCTATAAAGATAGAGAAATGAAGCTTATTGGGTTATCCGAATCAACGTACATATATAAGATCTTATAACAGTATAATTTTGATAAATGTAAGACTACAAATATACAGTTCATACATGGTCTATATCTTTCGAAGAAGATGTGTCCACAAACAGAAGATGAGAATATTAGAATGTCTAATCAATCTTATGTTTCATGTTTGGACAGCATCATGTATGTCGTGTTATGTACTAGGCCTGATATCAGCTTCGCACTTAGTGTGACCAGCATATATCAGTCCAATCCAGGTAATGACCATTGGATGACCATTAAATATTTCCGAAAGTTTCTTAAAGGTACTAAGGATAAGTTTCTGATTTATGGAGGAAATGAACTCTAGGTTAATGGGTATACAGATTCAGATTTCCAATCGAATCCTGATGATAGAAAGTCTACATCATGATTCGTGTTTACCCTTAACAGAGGTGTAGTTTGTTGGAAAAGTTCCAAATAGGGGTCTACAACTGATTCCACCATAGAGGCGGAATATATTACAGCTTATGAAGCTGTAAAAGAAGATGTTTGGGTTGAGAACTTTATCAT
>SKCR01005824.1:0-25360 GCA_019454045.1 Zanthoxylum bungeanum | reverse complement strand
AATAAGCGAGCATGACATCTCCTACCTCCCGAGAACAGCAATAAAAGGGCAGGCCTTAGCGGACTTCATAGCAGAGCTCACGGAACCACAGGTCTTGGCCATGGAAGAAGACAGGTGGGAAATGTCTGTGGACGGATCCGCAAGTTCACACGGCTACGGAGCAGGGGTAGCACTAAAAAAGTGAAAAGGGAAGAAGAAATACTGCTCGCCCTCAAATTCGCCTTCAAAACTACAAAACAATGAAGCAGAGTACGAGGCAATAATGGGCCGGGCTAAGGCTATGTACGGTAGTAGGGGTCCACAACGTAGTGATCAGGAGTGATTCTCAGCTAGCAATACAACAGCTGAAAGGAGACTTTCAAGCCAGGGAACCGGCCATGGTAGCTTACCTAGCCGAAGTGAAGAAATGGGTGGAGAAAGTGGGAAACGTACTTTTCGAACAGGTCGGACGAGAAGATAACTGCGAAGCAGATTCCCTAGCCCGACTCGCCTCTTCAATGAAGACAGAAAACCCCAGGGTAATCCCTCTTATATACCTCCGAGAAGAAGCATAGGAGAGACAGAGGTGGATGTACTAGAAGAAGAAGACAAAGATTCATGGATGCAGCAATCAGGAGATATCTGGAAACAGGGGAAACCCCTAAGATAAAAAGGAGGCCAGGAAGCTGAAGTTCAAGAGCACCAAGTTTTCCCTGATTGAATGAGTACTTACCGGAGAGGATACACCGTACCCCTCCTAAGATGCTTAGCACCAGAAAGAAGCAGACTACGTGCTCAGGGAGATTCACGCAGGCATCTGCGGAAGCCACGCCGGGGGAAGATCAATCGCCTTCAAAGCCTTGAGGCAAGGGTTTTACTGGCCAACCATGCACCAGGATGGCGTGAGGATAGCACGGAAATGCGAAGGTTGCCAGAAGAATGCCAACCTCTACCATCAGCCGGCAGAGCAACTGACCACCATATCCAGCCCCTGGCCATTCGCACAGTGGGGGCTAGACATCATAGGGCCAATGCCGAAAGGGAGGGGCCAGGCAAAATATGCAATCGTGGCCATAGACTACTTTACCAAATGGGTAGAGGCAGAGCCCTTGTCCACCATCTCAGAAAAGAAGGCCACAGAGTTCCTGAAAAGAAATATAATCTGTCGGTTCGGAATCCCCCAAGCAATCATCACCGACAACGGAAAGCAATTCGACAGCAGGGGATTCAGGAAACTTTGTGAAGACCTCCAGATAACTTTGAAATTCGCCTCACCAGCCCATCCCAAATCAAACGGGCAGGTCGAAGCCACCAATAAAACCATCAAGTCAAACCTGAAAGCTCGACTCGGATCAAGCAAAAGCCTATGGTCGAGGAGCTGCCGGAAGTACTATGGGCACACCGGACGACCTTCAAAGATTCAACCGGAGAGACACCCTTCTCCCTATCATACGGATGTGAGGCCGTCATCCCAGCAGAGATCGGAATATCAACCCACAGGGTCCGCCACTTTGAGAACGAGCGGAACGAAGAACTCATCAAAAACCACCTCGACCTGATCGAAGAAAGAAGAGAACGATCAGCAGTAAGAGCAGCAATCTACCAACAGAGAATGACCCGCTTCTACAATAGGAGAGTTCGGACCGCTCCTTTCTAACAGGCGATCTAGTGCTAAGAAAGGTGACTCTGAACACCCGACGACCAGAAGAAAGGTCGTTGGGTGCCAAGTGGGAAGGACCCTACAAAATCACCGAGGCAGTAAGACCAGGGGCCTACATCCTAGAACATCTGGAGGGCACGAGGTTGAAAAAACCATGGAACGCCGAAATGTTAAGAAAGTACTTCCCGTGTGAAAATCAACTTCCTTTTTCTATTTTCTTTTTTGCAGAAACCGGGCAAAACAACGAACCGGAACAACTGTTGTAAAAAGAGGCAGCACGCCCCCAAGCATGAATAAAAATTCATTTTCTGGCAAAACCCTTTGAAAAAAGCGAAAACAACCACCACCGAATCTATCTTTGGACTGGGGACGTAACATTCCCCCAGGACCAAGTGAATCTTACAGCTCGGGGTCGGGCGATGTCCCACCGAGTCTGCCTTTGGACTGGGGACGTAACATTCCCCCAGGACCAAGTGATTCTCACAGATCGGGGTCGGGCGATGTCCCACCGAGTCTGCCTTTGGACTGGGGACGTAACATTCCCCCAGGACCAAGTGATTCTCACAGATCGGGGTCGGGCGATGTCCCACCGAGTCTGTCTTTGGACTGGGGACGTAACATTCCCCCAGGACCAAGGATTCTCACAGATCGGGGGTCGGGCGATGTCCCACCGAGTCTGCCCTTTGACTGGGGACGTAACATTCCCCCAGGACCAAGTGATTCTTACAGATCGGGGCCGGGCGATGTCCCACCGAGTCTGCCCTTTGGACTGGGGACGTAACATTCCCCCAGGGCCAAGTGATTCTTACAGCTCGGGGTTTGGTTACGTCCCACAGAGTCAGCTCCTTTGGTTTGGGGAGGTAACATTCCCCCAGAACCCAAGCCTTTCACTTAGTTCGGGGTCGGGTTATGTCCCACCGAGTCAAACTCCTTCGATTTGGGGAGGAAACATTCCCCCGGAATCGAAGACCGTTACCCAGCTCGGAGTCAGGTTATACCCCTCCGGTTCATGATGACCTCTGAAGGGTCTCATATTACAAAAAAAAAGGAAAGAAAGGGAGAAATAAAATAGACATAAATGAACATGTGTATATAAAATTATAATGTTATTACACAAAATTAAAATGTACATAGGGCCCCGATAGGGTTACCCTTTTCATTCAGCCCGCGTAGGGGCAGGAATTTCTCCTCAGAAGGTTCAGGTGGCGGGAGAAGCGGCTCGGCATCGGGAGGAGGGACTGTGGCTTCAACCTCGACAGCAGGATAGACCTCTACTTCAGGGACGGGAGGAGGGATCTCAAGGCAGTCCTCGCCGGAGGATGGAATATCAGATCGTCCTTCTAGGGAAACTCCAGAAGCCGGGACGACCGAAATCGGATCAGGATTCATAACCTCCCCGGCAGGTGGAGGGAGCCACTTCTGGAATTCCTCCTCGGAAATATCCCCCTTGCAGTAACTGATGGCCGCACGGATGGGGTCCATATTCAAATCTGGCAACACCATCGGAATCAGCTCAGCACAGTCACCAACCCCCTCTAGGCGGACAGCCTCCTTCTCGGCCTCAAGCTCACTCTCCCTCTTCTCAAGCTCGATCTCTCTCTCCTCGAGATCAACCTCTCTCTCCTCAAGCTCGGTCTTCTTCCTCTCAAGACTATCTCGGGACCGTGCAACCTCCTCGTCCTTGTTCTTCAACTTGGCCTCAGCACTTGCCACCTTCCCTTTCAAAACGCCAATCTCAGATTGGGCGGCCTTCAAATCCTCCCGCAGTGTCAAGTTTCAAGTTTTCTCGCGCGAGGCAGCATTAAGAGCCTTATTCGTTTTGAAGTTCTCAACGGCAGCCAACTGAAGGTTCTCTATCGTCCCCTCCCGGTCAGCCAGTTTTGCCTCCACTTCGGATAGATGATTTTGAAGCTCTGGGCCTGACCACCCTCGGACAGCAAAGTCAGAAGAAGACCCTTATTCTTGGCCATGAGATAGTTGGCTGCACACAAGAAAGGAGAAAGGAGTCAACACATAAAATAAAAAGGACCAAGACCCAAAAACCGAGAAGGGAAGAGAAAATACCCTCGCCATCTGAGAGCTCATCTCGGCAATCACCGCCTCGGGCGAAATATCCTCATACCTCGAGAGCTCCTCAGGAGGAATCACCTCGGCCAATTCATTAAAGGCCGGCACTAAATGGGAAGTGGCCTCCCGGATGTTTTCCCTCAAGTCGTCCACCCCGAGGACCACAGGGCCCTTCCGTTTTTTGGAGGAGCCTTCAGAGGACTTCCTCCCCCTACGGACATCCTTCCTCTTAACTGGAGCAGCTTCTTCCTCCTCCTCTTGGACCAGCTCGGTCTCCTCGGCCCCAAATTGACGCCTCCTCTTCCTAAGAGGCTTTGGCGGACTGGTAAGACGAGCGGACCCCGATGATTGTGCACCAGGAGAAGAGAGACTCCGAGCAGCAGGCTGGACATCTCCTTGAGACGCCCGCTCAGCCCCAGCAGTGTCAGGTTGTGCCTGGGAAGTTCCAACATCAGCACGGCCGGCTTTCTTCATGGTACCGGCCAACTTCTCAAGAAACTTAGGCTCTTCGACATGCCTACAAAAAAGAAGGAAATCAGGGACCGAGCATATAACAAAGATATCAAACATGATGAAACAAACAGGGAAGATCATCAAAACAGCCATCAGACGCCTACCTATCCGACCAGAGACTTCCGGAGGGACAGTCTGAATGAGGCCCGACTCACAAAGGCCGCATCATTGACTAAATTCCTCCAGGGGGGCATATCCCCGAGCCCAATGTACCCGCCTCCGAATCTGACGAGAAACCTTTGGAGCATCTCGCCAACAAGCTGGGAGAAACCAGAGATGTCAGAAACCTAAGAAACTGAGAATGGGAATAAAGAAAGACAAAAGGGGTATTAAACTCCTAACCTCCAGCTCTGAAAATGTCCGGAACCGAGACGTCCTCCTCAAACGATCTCAGGACCCGACCCCAGTCCCCAGTAGCCCAGAACCAAAGGTCTTTGAAGTTCTTGTTGGAGTCAGGGAGCTTCTGGACAAGGTTGGACGAGCTATCGTAAGCAGAGAGGTATACCAACCGTAGTGAGTCTTTGGGTTAGACTTCAAACGGTATAACCTCTTCACCTCTTCCAAGCAAGGTACACCTAAACCTGCCCGGTGCCAGACCACATATATGCCGGCCAGGATCCTCTAGCTGTTCAAGCTCAATTGGCAAGGGGCAAGCTCCATCTCGGCCAGCATCCAAGCGAAATAAGGTTGGATCGGCAACCGTAGCCCGCACTCAAAGAAGATAGGAAAGAGTGCTACCGAGCCTTCGTCAGGTTGGCTGGCACGATCCATAGGGCCGGGAACTTCAAGGGCGATGTCTATCGGAATATTATACCGTTGACGAAGAAGGGCGAGATCATCCTCGGTTATCTTGGAGGGACGGTTCATATCCAGAGCCGACGACCCAAGTTCACCAGGCTCTGGGTCCTTCCGAGGAACTCTCTGATGGTAGGAGTCGTTTTCGATCTCAGAAGCAGTAGGGGTAGTGTCAAGGTCTTCTACACTAGGTGCCCTTGAGCCCGAGGAGAGCTCTTCGGCAGGGGGAGTTGAAATCTTGGCAGGCCTTTCGGAGGGAGAACTATTGTCGGACATCCCTGACACCCAGAAAAACACAAGAGAAGGGAGGAGAATCAGTCTATGAGGAGCTACCCACGGTGTCCGTGCTAAACTAGATAGGGAGTCTCTAAAAGGTGCCCTAAAGCAAGACCCAGCAAAACCACAAGTCTCTCCCTAAGTAAAATAAACAAACAGAGTCACAGCATAAAAAAGAGGAGAAGTCGTTCAGAGAACCTACTTGTTCTTCTCGGAAAAAACAGGAGGTCGTGCAGTACGGTAAATGCCCGCTTCTTATGCTCACAGCAGAGAACGAAGCCCGCAGTTGAAATCCGAGATGCAGATTAGCAAATCAACCGAGATACTTGCAGAGAGGAAGGAGAATTTGCCGAAAAAGATGGAACAGTAGAAGCCTCCCCTTCTTATAGTCGTGACCAGGACGCTCGTGACCATTGGATCTAAAGGAAGAGCCCGGATGAACGCCAAGTGTCGGCCACAAAAGGGGCCTCCCAAGTTCAAACAGACGGCTGAGATCAACCCACTGTGAAAACGCCTCTGCGCGGTCGATTCGTCCCCTCTTTTGGCGGGAACCCAGCGGATGTTTGACAAGTGGGAGATTGTTGGACAATTATGACCCATAGCGTCACTATTTGTAAAAGACATTGTGGTTTTTGTACAAATTAACTATGTGACAATGGAAATTGCTATTTTATCATTTTGTAATTAGATTACTTAAATATATAAATGATAAAAGTCCTTATGATTAGTTCTGGATTATAAGATATGAGATAGTATGAATCCATTAAGTTTTAATCATTAAATATCCTTAGTCGTAGTATTATCAAGATTGGAAATCGATAATGCGGAATAGACTAGTATTGCACTTGTGCGCGTTGTGGGAGCATAACGACATAGTTCTCATATATTTAAGTATTGGATACTTATGCAAGTGTGATAGGAGGTTGTGTGTTTACCGATGGTACGGAAACAGCTTCGCTCTAGATAGAGCCCCCGGAATCCCATTAGTAGTATGACTATGTGTCTATGGGAATCTGATTCAGGGTAGTTAGATGTTTGGTCTTAACCTGAGACTTGCATCGCTAGTACTTGCGACAATCAATACGCTTTGGTTTTGGTCGTCCGGGACTTTAACAGGTTCTGTGTATGCCTCTTCTGGGTTTATTGGGAATCGTAGTGTATTGGGTGTGATGTCAAGACGGAAGTATCACTTCAGTCATATGGAGATGATGATCACGCATGGATACATAACTGGTACTCTAATGTGTTGCAACCATCGGGATAATATGACAAGGTCATGATTATCCGATTAAAGAGAATAGTTACTTGTGATCTGATATATGCTTCGTACGAGGAAGACACTATTCCAGCCACATGTCTTGCATGTGACATCCGGTACTAGATCGCAATACGCAATACTACGTATACTACGCCTGACATAGATTATATATTCCTTAAAGAATATTTATGGAGAATTGGGTAGGCACGGTGCTTTGCTAGAAGCCAACTATGTCTTGTAAATCGGTAAGAATGTGGTATTGGGTACGCACGTATTCAGATAGTTCGACAACCGGATTTACTGCCAACATATACAAAGATCTCCTGGGTCGCTTCCCGAAGATTCACCGATGACGTATGACTCTAACATAATTAATCTGTGATTAATTAGAATAGAGAGAAAATTAATATATGATTAATTACGGCGAGAATTTATCTCGGATAAAATTCAATTAGAAGCAAGAGAATGATTAATTTAGAATTAATCGATAAATAATATATTCGATATTTAAATGAAATTAGATTTCATAACAGAATTAAAATTTGATTTTAATTCGGGCGAACGAATTAATTTAGAATTAATTCCCAAGCGACTTTAATAGTAATTTTGATAGGCATAATTATTTAATTAAATTTAATTTAATTACGTCGCAACGGAAAATTCGTTAATTCAGAATTAACGAACCCGCGCCCGGAATGTGTTTGTGGGGCCACTCGGATTTTGAATTAAAATGGGGCCCACAAGTCACATCACCAAGTCACATCACTAGTCAACTTTATCAACTTTTGGTTGATTAGAGATTTTGCTAACTTGTAAATCACACTTTGTCATTTTGGAATGACTAATACCAAAAACTTGGATTTGGTATATGATAATTGTTTTTGGAAATCAATTATACAATACACAAAAACACTTTCTCTCTCTCCATTTTTCCCTCACAATTGCCGAGCCTCTCTCCCTCCTTCTTGCTTTCATTTTAATGAGAGTTACAAAGGAGAATATGAAGATTTTGTTGCAAATTTCTTCCAAAGCTAGCACTTAAAGAATCATCCAAAGGTGATAGGGAAACCTTTCCCAAGAGTTTGGAATTCACTCATCAAAGCTTGGAGCTCAACATAAAATCAAAGAGGAGCTTGAAGCAACTTCAAATGAGGAAATTTTTGAACTTTCCAACATCCAAGAAATCGATCATTGTGAGTATATTTCTGCTATATTCCTTTGAGTAGTTACACATCTTTTATGCTTATATGTTCTTGGGATTGACCTTAGAAACCCAATAGTCACCTGGTGTGTAAGATGAAAAGAAGTCTCTGCTAGATGTGGCGTGTATGGAGGCGCCACTATCTATCACCCAACTAGTAGTCGTGGCTGGCAAGATTCACAAAATTTTCCTCTTAGATAATGAAGAATTCTTTGGAGGTGGTGTCAGTGGTGGCAGTAGCAACTCTTTCTTGGTTAGAGTCATTATCCCTTCTGTTGTTGTCTCTAGACTGCTCGTTCTTCAATTTTTTGCAATCCCTCTTCATATGGCCTTTCTTTTTACAATGGAAACATTCTATATCTCTTGTTCTTGATTTACCCCGGTATTTGTCTGATCTACCCTGGCCTCAGCTTTTACTCCTCCCCATTCTGTTAGTTCTCTCAGTCACTAAAGCTTCTGAGGTTGAGGATGATGTTGACCCTTGCATTCTCGTCTTTTTTTCTTCCTCGAAGATTTTGATTTTTGCCATCTCCAGTGTGACTTTCCCATCTGAGGCTGAATTTATCACCGTGGATCTAAACATTTCCCAAGATTCTGGTAAAGTATTTATGAGTATTAATCCATTTACCTCATTACCGAAGTCTATGACCAATCCAGACAATTCTTTCATGGTGTCGAGGAAATCATTGATATGGTCCGCCACAGCTGTACCTTCATCCTATTTCAACCTCATCATCTTCTTGATGTAGTACAGCTTGTTGTTGCCAGTCTTTGCTCGAAAAAGCTCCTCCAGCTTTCTCCATGTGCATTAGTATCTTCACTAACATGGTTCCTTATACTATCGTTGATTCACTGACGAATAGTACTGTATGTCTTCTGGTGAAGATTTTTTCACTTTTCATCAGACATTGCTTCTGGTTTCTGCTCCAGAAAGACCGATCCATCATAGTCCTTCACATATAGAAGGTCTTTCATCCTTTCTCTCCATGTGAAATAATTGATGCTTGTTACCAAAATCATTTTTCCGATGCCAATGTCCATCATAAAAATTCAAAGTAGAATTTCAAAAAACGGCCTCATGTTGCGTCTAGAATGGTCGAAATTTGTGGAAAATGACACTTCGTTTTGTCAAAATCCGACACAGGGATCAAAATATAAAATTTCAGAAGTTACAGGGGTCAAAGTATAATTTCTGAAAGTTCAGGGGCAATAATGTAATTTTTAGAAAGCATAGGGACCTTTATGAAATTTATCAAAAATTTGCTGACGTGGCACTAGTGTTGACGTGTTAGATACGTGTCGCTGACGTGGCGGCTGACTGTATGACACTCGGCGGCTGACTGGGCTGCTGACTGTGTTGCTGACTGTGTGTGACAGTTGACGTGGGCTGACTGGACGATGACATGGCAGCTGACTCAGCGTCTTCAACCTCTGCAGGCGCGTGGCGCGCGTGAGCTTCCTCTGTTTGGCGCGTGCGGCTTGTCCGGACCTCTGTTTAATAGCCGGAAAATGCCACTGTGCTCTTCTCGTCGTGAAAAAACTGATGCTATGTTCAAAACTGATTTTTGACAACTTTCGTCGGACCGATTTTCCGAACCGAAGCTCTGTTTCTGAGTTTTGGGATCCCTTCGTGTAACCTAAGCTCCTGATATCACTTGTTGTGATATAAACAATCACAATATAAGATAAATGAGAGGAAAACCATTCTTTATTACTCAAACAAAAAGAATTACAAAACTTATTTCAAAGCTTTACAAAAAACCTATCAAACACACTCTTTACTCTCTATTTAGCTCTCTGATTTTTGAGATGATTTACTAATGGGATTATAGCTCATTTTTATAGGATCAAAATATGTGTTATAGTGCCACATATTTTGGCAGTTGATAACGCATTACGCGTTACGCATTTTAGATGCTGGAGTCATACTGGAGTCATGCTCGAGTCCAACAAAAGGTGTCAATGAACATTTCCAATAATGTATATAACCCACACCTTCACCCAATGTTTCCGACTGTTTCCCGACAATGAAACGATCAGAACAACTTGAAAGTCAAAGATTCCTCATAATAAATATCTCTAAATGAGTAAATACAAAATTAAATCTTAACTGTGTTTGAATTTTTATGATAAGTAAGTTAAAACTCTTTGACAATTTTTTGGAATGATTCTTAGACATTTAAAAATTTACAAAAAAAAAAAAATGTTACCTAACTTGATTTTGATGTGTATTTAAATGTCTCTAAAAACTATGTCCATTAAGCACAAAATATTGAAAACTTGTGCGTTACTGATATACCTTTAGACACTAATGGTGTGCCATTAAGGATAGGCAAACAAAAAAAAAAAAAAAAATCAAAAATAAAAAATTTCATGTTTATTGCCTATCAATATATCATTAGTTCTGAATTTTTGAAAATTTCACAAATTAGTCCAGATTTTAGAACTTCAAACACATGCCTTTTTAATTCAGTTCTTCAAAACTTTATAAGTAAATTGCATTTATGCCCATTAGTTTTTAAAAACTTTCAAGTGGATCCTCATTTTTTTTTTAATCTAGATTAAGATTTAAATATTAGATCATATGAGTTCTAAAATACTTGTGCATGAAAACTTTAAATACAACAAGATTACAAGAATTGACAATATATCAACTAAGTTAGTTCATGTAATCGTGACTCTTCATGGATTAGTGACAGGTTCCTTGGTATCTTCAAAGACTTTAAAATAAATAATTTGTTAATACTAAAGATGTCATATAGATATATATATACACACACATTTTGTTATCATCAAAATAAATATAGATTTGATTCTTACGGCAACAATACTAATATATAAATTAAAAATATAAGGATATTAGATACTTCTTGGAACAAAGTTTCATTGGGCTGATAATGTGTGTAAATCTTAATGAAAAATATTCAAATTATACAAGCAAAGAATTTAAATGAAGACATTTTTAATATTTTCTATATTTCTATATGTGGAGTTATTTTAGTAAATTCATTAATTGCGTATTACATGGTATATTTATGAAGAATTAAGAAAGTAAATTATGATAATTTATGTTATGGAATAGTATCATGATTAAACGAATATTCATATTCGATTTATTTAGTAAACGAATCGAATACGAGTCATGATATTAGGTTTCATTTAAAAAACGAATTGAATATGAATATATCACTTTTTGATTCAATTCGTTTAGGATTCAATACAAATTCTATTCGTCGGATATATATATCGCTTAATGTACTTAATTAATTTGCCTCCAAGGAGTGTGGGGATGGTGGTAAAAAACTTAAAACTTGGTTGTTAAATCTTAGTTAGAGTTTATGGGGTGCATTTCCTTGTAAGAGTCTGAACAAATCAGAGGTTTTACTTGCTTCGTTTAAGCCCGGGTCGGGTGGTTTGGCGGCAGAATTTCCAACGTTTTCAAAAAAAAAGTACTTAATTAATTTTTATTTTTTTTGAAAAAGAAAATAGAATAATATGAATGCATCTAAAACAAATAATTCTATAATCTAACATCATTAAAATATATGCGCCTGGACTAGGGGTGAGCAAACCGGTTTCGGTTCCGGTTCCGCATGGAACCGGAACCTACCCAATTAAACAGGATACCCTATTATTCGGTTCCAATCTGGTTCCGGTCCGGTTCCGAATTACCCTATTTTAAAATATTTTAATGAAAACTACAATTCCAATACGAGTCGTAGGAAAAAACGGGGACCCAAATCGGAGTGCGGAAGCTCAAGAACGAAAAAAATGAAGTTTTTAATTGATATTGCATTTTTGTGATTAAAAAAATGAATAAAGGGAAGTGAGCAAATTTCTTTATCATTGTTTGCAGCACTCTCTATCAATTCGTTCAAGGCCATAGTTCAGTGTATCCTCGAGCTTGCATATAAGGAAATTTAGAAATGGATGGCTATTGAATTTTGGGTACTGGGAGAGTAGTTAAAATTTAGAAATGGATGGCTATTGGAATTTGGGGTACTGGGAGAGTAGTTTATTTACAGTACTTAAAATGAAATGCTTCAATTAGTAACTCGGTTCTGCATGAAACAGATCAAACATGGCTAGAAGTTACAAGTTATCAATCAGAAAACTTGTTACCTAAAAGTAGCAGCATTCCAAATGCGAATGGTTCCATCCTCGGAAGCTGTAATTATGATGCCAAGCTCAGGATGAAAGCAAATTGCAGTAACATTGTTTGTGTGGCCTTCTAAGATTTGTACACAAGTTTTGGTTTCATAATCCCAAACCGGTTCCATGGTCCGGTTCCGGTTCCGATCATTTTGGAACCGGAACCTACCCGAATAAAATCGGTTCCTTCATTTTTGGAACCGGAACCTACCCGATTACAACCGATTCCGGTTCCAAACCCGGAAAACCGGTCCGGTTCCAACCGGTTCCGGGTAAACCCGGAACCGTTGCTCACCCCTAGCCTGGTCGCAGCTCAATTAGTAGAGCGATTCACAACATCCGAATTTAGGTAATAATATAAAAAGGGTTCCAAGCCGTTATTTGTTTTTTAAAAAAATATGGAAAACGGTTTTAAGGTTTCAAACCGTTGAGGAACTCGGTTCCAATCGATTCAGTTAGGGTAAAAACTCTAACCGAACCGGTAATTACGGTTCCGATTCCGATTCCGATTCCGAAACTGATTGGAACAGAAACCGTCCGGTTCCAATCGGTTCGATTCCGGTTTGGAACCAGAACGGTCTATCTCTATCTATCAATTTTTTTTTAAATACATCTATTATTGATGAGTGGTAATTATATCACTATTTCCCACTCATTTAACCAAATATTTTGTATAATTTCTCAGGTTTTGTGAACGTTTTGATGTGTTTTGTGTTATTTTGCAGATAAATAAAGTTGGGAAAGCATTGGAAGTAATTTGGGGCCAAAATAGAGAAAAAATGACAAAAGGGCATTTTCATAATTTTCAGCGTCGCGACGCCTAACGTGCGCTGGTCATGCTAACGTGCGCCGAGGGACACGTGTCAGGATCTGAGAAATTGGACTTGCTGCGCCGACCTTGCTAACGTGCGCCGTGCCACGTGTCATCATCACAGAAGATCAGCTAAAATGCTACGTGTGCCACGTGTCACAAACCTATGGTGCCGACACTCCGCGTGACACGTGTCACCTTCTCATTGGACCGAATTATCGGCGAATTACATTCTGCCACGTGTCAAGCTGTCATTGGACCGATTATTACCGCGTGCCACGTGTCAGATTCTCATTGGACCGAAACATCCACCAATCACTGTGTGCCACGTGTCGCCTTCCCATTGCACCACTTTCAGCGCGTGCCACGTGTCATCACCGGATTGTGCCGATAGAATCTGCGTGGTCAAACCGCGTTGACCATAAACACGTGCCAGCGTCGCGATGCTGGGAGGTTTGGCGTCGCGACGCCGGTTGCAGATTTTGCCTATAAATTCAGGCATTCTTCACTTCATTTGGTGTGCTTTCCTTGAGATTTTTTCCCTGATTTCATAGGAAGCATCTAGTTTTGTAAAATTATTGTAATATAAAAATTATGTATTTTTATTTTTAGTTTTTATCATAGCTTTTTATTTATTTACTTTATGTTTTGTTGTTAAATTTCCACTGGGGTAAAAGGTGAAACCTTTAATATATTATCTAGTTAAATCTCACTTAATTATAATTTATAGATTATAATTTAACCGGATTAATTAATGTCAGACTTTATTACCGCCTATATTGTCGGGTTAAATATAAATTACTTTACCGCCTATATTGTTGGTCTTTATGTGACAGTTAATTACCGCCTATATGGCTGGTGTAGTTGGACTAAATGGATTACCGCCTATATGGCTGGTTTTAATTGTTTAACATTATTAATTCATGAGAAAGCAGAACAGAAAATAATTTATATATTATAATAAGTGAGATTCCTAGATAAGAAATATTAAATGTGGATCCTCTAACCCCAGCATTTTATTTTTATTCTAGAGAAGTGATGAAACACAATATTCACACTTAATAATTGATTTTCTTTTTATGGGTAATTCTTTAGTTTGTTTATTGAGTCTTAAGCTTAATGCTTCTTGTTGTCTGATCACCAATAAGATTGATGTGGTAAACTTAAAATGAACTAGACATAGGGATTTTAGGTTTCAGCCTTAGATTCAATAGCTCACGATCTTCCTTGAGGATAGATAACCCTTTAATAGATTTCCTTACAGGATAGACATATACCTGTCGGGCGGGGGTAGCCACAATTGAAACTTAATCTTAATGAATCCAGGTAATTTGGTTAACATAGACATATGGTTCAATTAAGTTATACTGAGTATTTGCATCTGACCATCGACAAAGGCTTTTGCATATTTTCGTGTCCAGGTTAGCAAACTAATTTATTACACATAGATAAGAGAATCAATTCATCTTTATAATAATATTGTGTGTAGTCACGACCCTAGATCTTTGAGTCTTTTCTTTTATTTTCCTTATTATTTTTTCTTTTGAGTCTGTTTTTATTTTAATTAGCAAATCCACATTCAACCAACAAAAGCAATCATTCTCTTCTCCGTATAATTGGATACTTGTAAATAAATAGTATCAATAATTAATAACAACAGTAGGAATTAAGTCCTCGTGGGATCGATATTATTATACCACTTGAACGATACGTGCGTTTGCGTTATACGTGTGTGTTTACGCCGGTCAATTATGCTTGATGGATGTGATTGGATTGGACTATATTAATTAATATTATTTTACGTTGGTGCAATATATTATTGAATTGAAATAGTATAAAGAAAATCAAATATTAATGATATGATTGTTGGACAATTATGACCCATAGCGTCACTATTTGTACAGATCATGATGTTGTTGTACAAATTAACTATGTGACAAAGGAGATTGCACTCTTATCTTTTGTGATTAGATCACCAAGATGTATAAATGATAGGAGGTCCTTATGATTTGTTCCTGGATTGAGAATGATATGAGACAATATCAGTCCACGAAGGAAAAATCATTAAATATCCCTAGTCAGAGTATTATCGAGATTGGACATCGATAAATACGTAAAAGACTAGTATTACACTTGTGCGCGTTTTGAGGGCACAAACGGCATAGTTCTCATATATTTGGCTATAGGATACTCATGCAAGTGTAATAGGAGGTTGTGTTTACCGATGGTACAGGAAACAGCTTCGCTATGGATAGACCCCTCGGAATTCCATTGGTAGTATGACTATGTGTCTATGGAAGTCCGAAATCAGGGTAGGTGTATTTGGTCTTAACCTGAGACTTGCACCGCTAATACTTGCGACAATCAATATACTTTGGTTTTGGTCGTTCAGGGCTTTAACCGATTTCTGTGTACGCCTCTTCTGGGTATATCGAGAATCGTAGTGTGTTGGGTGTGATGTCAAGACGGAAGTGTCACTCCAGTCATATGAAGTTGATGATCGCGTAGGGATACAGAACTGGTTCTCTAAAAAGGTTGCAACCGTCGGGATAATATGACTTGGTCATGATTATCCGATATTAAAGAGACTAGTTGCTAGTAATCCGATATATGCTTCGTACGGGGCAGACATTGTACTAGCCCCAGGCCTTGCATGTGATCATCCGATACTGGATCGAAATACGCAATACTACGTATACTACGCCTGATATAGATCCTTTATTCCTGTAAGGATATTTCTGGAGAATTGGGTAGGCATGGCGTTTTACTAGAAGCCAACCTTGTCTTGTAAATCGGTAAAAACGTAGTACTAGGTACTTACGTGTTCGGATATCCGATGACCGAATTTACTGCCAACATATCTAGGGATCTCATCGGTCGCTTCCCGAAGATTCACCGATGACGTATGACTCGCACTTTTAATTAATCTGGGATTAATTAGACGAGAGAGAAAATTAATCTGGGATTAATTGCGGAGATATTATATCTGGGATAAAATATCATTTAAAGAGAGAAAACGATTAATTTGGAATTAATCGATAAATTAATATATTCGATATATTAAACGAAATTGGATTTCGACACGGAATTAAATTTAGATTTTAATTCGGGCGAACGAATTAATTTAGAATTAATTCGTTAGCGACGTGAATAGTGATTTCGCTAGGCATAATCATTTAATTGCGTCGCAACGAAAAATTCGTTAATTTGGAATTAGCGAACCCGAGCCCGGGATTGTTTGCGAGCACATTCGCATTTTGAATTCGAGTGCGGCATGCAAGTCAAATCAAGTGTCAAATCGCTAGTCACATCAAGCGTCAAATCATTGTTGGATAATTATGACCCATAGCGTCACTATTTGTACAGATCACGGTGTTGTTGTACAAATTAACTATGTGACAAAGGAGATTGCACTCTTATCAATTGTGATTAGATCACCTAGATATATAAATGATAGGAGGTCCCTGTGATTTGTTCCTGGATTGAGAATGATATGAGACAGTATCAGTCCACGAAGGATAAATCATTAAACATCCCTAGTCAGAGTATTATCGAGATTGGACATCGATGAATGCGTAAAAGACTAGTATTACACTTGTGCGCGTTGTGAGGGCACAACGACATAGTTCTCATATATTTGGGTATAGGATACTCATGCACGTGTAATAGGAGGTTGTGTTTCACCGATGGTACGGGAAACAGCTTCGCTCTGGATAGACCCCCTCAGAATTCCATTGGTAGTATTACTATGTGTCTATGGAAGTTCGAAATCAGGGTAGGTGTATTTGGTCTTAACCTGAGACTTGCACTGCTAATACTTACGACAATCAATATAATTTGGTTGCGGTCGTCCATGGCTTTAACAGGTTCTGTGTACGCCTCTTCTAGGTATATCGAGAATCGTAGTGTGTTGGGTGTGATGTCAAGACGGAAGTGTCACTCCAGTCATATGGAGATGATGATCGTGTAGGGATACAGAATTGGTTCTATAAAAAGGTTGCAACCGTCGGGATAATATGACTTGGTCATGATTATCCGATATTAAAGAGACTAGTTGCTCGTAATCCGATATATGCTTCGTACGGGGTAGACACTGTACCAGCCCCAGGCCTTGCATGTGATCATCCGATACTGGATCGAAATACGAAATACTACGTATACTACGCCTGATATAGATCCTTTATTCCTGTAAGGATATTTCTGGAGAATTGGGTAGGCATGGCGCTTTGCTAGAAGCCAACATTTTCTTGTAAATCGGTATAAACGTAGTACGAGGTACTTACATGTTCGGATAGTCCGACGATCGAATTTACTGCCAACATATCCGGGGATCTCATGGGTCGCTTCCCGAAGATTCACCGATGACGTATGACTCGCACTTTTAATTAATCTGGGATTAATTAGACGACAGAGAAAATTAATCTGGGATTAATTGCGGAGATATTTTATCTGGGATAAAATATCATTTAATGAGAGAAAGTGATTAATTTGAAATTAATCGATTAATTAATATATTTGATATATTAAACGAAATTGGATTTCGACGCGGAATTAAAATTAGATTTTAATTCAGGCGAACGAGTTAATTTAGAATTAATTCGTTAGCGACGTGAATAGTGACTTCGCTAGACGTAATCATTTAATTACGTAGCAAAGGAAAATTCGTTAATTTAGAATTAGCGAACCCGAGCCCGGGATTATTTGCGAGCGCATTCGTATTTCGAATTCGAGTGCGGCACGCAAGTCAAATCAAGCGTCAAATCGTTAGTCGCATCAAGCGTCAAATCACTTGTTACTTTGAGTGATGCGACTTGACAACTTGATTGATAGATGTGACTTGATGGGAGTTGTTGAAAAGCTTTTAAAAGCTTGTGTGACATATATTATTATTATATGTTTGATATATGTTAAATTGATTTTAGAAATGAATTACACATAACACTTTTTCAACTCTCTCTTCTCTCTTCTCCATTTCTCTCCTCACGCCCATGGAGGGCAGTTTTTCTTCTGGTTTGCCGAGAACTTGGAGGGAAAAAAGGAAGCAAAGTGCTTGGTTTTGTGGCAAAACTCAAGGGAGCTAGCAATCCGAGAGACATGCGAAGGTGATAGGGAAGTCTACCCATGAGCCGGGAATCGTTTGACGAAGCTTGGAGCTCAAAACTTGGAGAAACAATGGCCGAAAATGGGGACTGCAACCAGTGAACTGCCATGAGCATTAAGGAGGCAGAAAACAATTTTTGTTCGTTGCCGCGTCACTCAACTGATCGATGTGAGTATTCCGCGACTTTCTCGATTGTATTCACACATGTTCATGCTTGTTTATTGATCATTTGGACCTTAGCAAACTCCAACAATGGTATCAGAGCAAGGAAAAGCATGAAAAAGTTTAGGGCTTAAAATTTGGGTAAACTTGATTTTGAGCATGTATAATGAAATTGGATGAATTAATATGCTTAATTGATGTTTAATTGTGGATTGATTGGATCAATTTGATGAAAAGGTGATTGGAACATTTTTCCCCAATTTTTGATGTGTTGGCCGAATACATGTGCCCTAAAATTCTTGGTGATTTTTGATTTTTTGATTCATTGGATGAGTTGGAATCAATTGGGATGTTGATTTAATGTCGATTGTGGAATTAATTGGATCGAATTCGAATTGGGTTTGATTTTTGTAAATTGTGTTGGACATGATTTAATGATGATGAGCATGATTAATTGTACAAATTTGGTGTTTTGGAAATATTGATTTGGGTAATTATAAATGATATACACTTTAGGATTAATTAGATTATGAAATTAGACTTTTATGATTTAATTAATTGGGCCTTAAATTGAATTGGGCTTGTTATGTTGTTATTGGGCTAATTGGGCTTGATTGTACTAAGTTAGGTTTAGGCCAAATGGATTGGATCCAATTGGCCCCAAAACTGCCTTCATAAAGCCCAAATGCGACTAATGGACCTTTAATTATTAATTGGGCCTAATGGGCCTAAATTGATTTTTGGACTAATATTTAAATTGTTGTTTTAATTAATAGTTGGACTATATTCAAACTATTCATTTATAGTTGATTTTATAATTGGATTATAGTAATCAATATAATTGATTTTAATCTATTAAATTATAGTTGATTAAATAGTTGGACTATTGTAATCATTATAATAAATAGTACCGAAATCGTTGATTAAATAGTTGGACTATTAAAATCAAGATAAAATTGAAAGATTGACATTTAAGACATAATCCTAGGGAAAATGTATTTAAATGGTGTAATTTTCAAATTGGGAATAAATTTCAGGATGGTCAGGGAAAATAATAAGTTACTTTATTTGATAAAATAACATATTATGCCTAAAGCCTGGAGTTAAGCAAATAGTAGAGCATAATCTTTGGAAGATTCATGTAATGATAACTTTAGTGCTTAATCCTTAAGCTTGTCGCAGTAGATTCCTTAATTTCTGAATCAGAACTAAGGATTAGATCCTTAAAGTATGATAATGAAATTGAAGGATCTTCATAGATCTATTTTAGATCTTAGAAGTACTAAATTGCAATAAATAACTCTTGGAGAGTTAATGACTATTCTCAAGGAGATAAAGTCAAAATTTGCAATTAGGCAAGTAGCGCAAGGCGCACCTTACTTCGATATTCTAGAAGGCCAAGGCTTGGGCAAAGGCTTCTTGAGTGTTGAAAAGATCAAAGGCAAAATCATTATAATCTTCTAGGAAGATAATGACATATCCTAAAATGTCTGCCTAAATGTGGCAAACGGGATCGCGGAAGCGTGACTGCCGTTTGGACAAAGCAGACATGAAGGAATTGAAGAATGAGCAAGGCTCCGACTTCAAAAGTGTTTGTCATAAATATATTCACTACTAGTATTAAAATTGGATTTTAGATACTTAGTGTGATATATTTATTGATGTTCAGAATCTGCTGTGAGTAGAATACTGACTTCAGTTAAGATTAATCTGCGAATTGGAAACGGGACGAAAGTCGCTGTTTCAACACCGTAGATACCTAAGTTTAGGAACAACCTTCGGGTGTGTACTTAAATTAGGAAACTGTTATAATGTAACTAGTTTGACTAGAAACATTATCTCTATATCAGTGTTTAACCCGCTGCGGGTGAACCTTTATATTCTACTAGAACACTAAAGTGTTTTATTATATAAAGATGATATTGAGATAAACACATTAGATGTGAATAAAAATTTATATTTTGAATATAAATAAATCTCAAATATATAACATGACAAACAAATAGCTCAAACTGATTTGATCAGAATAAACTAATTTGTGGCATTGTTGTCTGGGACACAATCAAACAAACTCGTATATCCACACTTTCGAAGAGTGGACTGATTTGATTCTATTCAAATAAAGTCTACGAATCTAGTTTATTGGGCAAAGTGCCTAAAACACTAATTACTTGGTAAAAGTGCAAATGCCACAGATCTGTTAGCCCTAATTCATAGTGAAGCAAGTGGGCCCATGTCTAGCTAGGCTAGAGGTGGATATGAGTATTTCGTGACCTTTATGGATGTGGCATCGCGTTATGGTTATATGTTTCTTTTGAAACACAAATCGGAAACTTTTAAAGTTTCGACACGAAATAGACAAACAGATCGGCTAAAGTATTAAACCGTCACGGTAAGACCGTAATGAAAATACTTAAGCAATAAGTTTCTAATATACTTGAAAGAGTATAGTATTCTTTCAATGAGGACTCCTCCCGGAACACGTCAATTTGACGGTGTGTCCGAACTGAGTAACCGAATTTTGTTGGACATGATAAGGTTAATCATGAGTCGCTCTGAGCTACCATTTCCTTCAACGGATAAGCTTAACAGTGCAAAGAACTTATTTGAATAAGGTTCCATAAAAATCTGTTTGACAGATATCATATTAGATATGAACAGGAAAGAAACCAGGTTTCTCATTCCTGATATTTGGGTATGCTAGGCATATGTTTGGATGATACCAAACTAGAACCCAAATTGGATAAGTGCCAATTGTAGGTTATCCTAGGGATACCATAAGTATAGTACTTATACAACTCACAAGAGAACAATTTAATTGTTGCTCACCATGCGGTTTTCCTAAGAGGAATACCGATATGCAGTGGTAAGTGGGAGGATAGTAAAACTCGATGAAAATCGGAGTAATACTATCCAGGCACCGATTCCTAATGGAACATAAATAGTTCATCAAGGATGAAACTATACCATAATCTTCGAATACACAAGAACCACGTATGTCGGAGAGAGTCAGAAAACAACCTGGGGTATGGGTTTCTGATCTCACCTCATAAAGATGTCAATCTTATTGAGGTATACCAACTGACTACGTATGAGGAAGTGATACAAGGTATCGACTCCCTATTATGACAAAGTGTCATGATCCGAAATGGATTCCATGTATATCAACATGTTTGGATACTAGTTGATGTACCGCAAGGCATTGTGCCTATTGGTACTATATTAGTCTTCAAGGAAGACATACATGGATGGCAACATACCAACGTATAAAGCTAGGCTTTTAGCGGAAAGGTATCGTTATCAACATTGTGTCGATTACGATTCAACCTTTTACCTGTTGCCACGGTAAATCCATTTGGATAATGCTTGCTAAAGCTGCATGTTTCATTTATGAAATATATCAGCTTAACGGAAAATCGCTTTCCTGAAAAGGAAACCTTTTGGAGGATGTTTACAACATCCTGTCGGTTTTGTCGTACCATAACTAGCAAACAAGGTTTGCAGGTTATTCGATCCATGTTTGGATTGAAGCAAGCATAGGTTCTTGGAATTATCGTTTTGATGTAATCATAATGGTTTATGATTTAATTCAAAAGAAAATGATTCTTGTGTATATAGAGGGTTAGTGGGAGCGCACTGACAGTAGCTGTCCTATAAATAATGATAATATGTCATTTCTTGGAAATGATATTCCCATAAAATAATCGGTGAAAGCTTGGCTTTCATAAACTCTCCGAGAACTCGTACATTGAAAATGTACGCGACCTGGTGTCTCATACGCTTTGAGCATATGGATTCACAATCAGGCCAATCCAAGTGATAGTCACTGGATTGATGTTAAGACATCCGTTAGTATCTTAGAGAACTAAGGATGCTGTCTTAGTCTATGGAGAAGGAGAACTTGAAGTGACTGGGATCACTGTAGCAAGTTTCCAAACCGATAAAAAGACTATAAGTCGCAAACGGTACTACAAGTTTGAATAACGGTTCAGTGAGCTGGAAATCTTCCAAGCAAGATACTGTTACCGTATAAAAAAAAAATGCGGGGGTTATTGCTGCAGCTGAGGCAGCAATAGAAGCCTTCTGGGTCGATAAATAAATCTAATTAGATTAGATATAGTTTTGTTAGCAGCTGAGCTAGGCATCAGCACAGGCTAAAGAATTAATGGTCTCATCAACGATCCAGATACATACTTCGATATTCATCTGATTCGTTCGGATCATACATCGTGGCGATGTGATGATCGAATAAATCGCATCAGATGATAATCATGCAAATCCGCTGACGAAAGCTTTTCTCAGCAGTTGAGCCAACCGTACATAGTTCGGGTGTTAGACACTCGAGTGACTGGCTATAGGCCAAGTGGGAGATTGTTGGACAATTATGACCCATAGCGTCACTATTTGTACAGATCATGGTGTGTTGTTGTACAAATTAACTATGTGACAAAGGAGATTGCACTCTTATCATTTGTGATTAGATCACCAAGATGTATAAATGATAGGAGGTCCTTATGATTTGTTCCTGGATTGAGAATGATATGAGACATATCAGTCCACGAAGGATAAATCATTAAATATCCCTAGTCAGAGTATTATCGAGATTGGACATCGATAAATACGTAAAAGACTAGTATTACACTTGTGCGCGTTTGAGAGGCACAAACGGCATAGTTCTCATATATTTGGGTATAGGATACTCATGCAAGTGTAATAGGAGGTTGTGTTTTACCGATGGTACGGGAAACAGCTTCGCTCTGGATAGACCCCCTCGGAATTCCATTGGTAGTATGACTATGTGTCTATGGAAGTCCGAAATCAGGGTAGGTGTATTTGGTCTTAACCTGAGACTTGCACCGCTAATACTTACGACAATCAATATACTTGGTTGCGGTCGTCCAGGGCTTTAACAGGTTCTGTGTACGCCTCTTCTGTATAATCGAGAATCGTAGTGTGTTGGGTGTGATGTCAAGACGGAAGTGTCACTCCAGTCATATGGAGATGATGATCGCGTAGGGATACGGAACTGGTTCTCTTAAAAAGGTTGCAACCGTCGGGATAATATGACTTGGTCATGATTATCCGATATTAAAGAGACTAGTTGCTCGTAATCCGATATATGCTTCGTACGGGGCAGACATTGTACCAGCCCAGGCTTGCAGTGATCATCCGATACTGGATCGAAATACGCAATACTACGTATAATACGACTGATATAGATCCTTTATTCCTGTAAGGATATTTCTGGAGAATTGGGTAGGCATGGTGCTTTGCTAGAAGCCAACCTTGTCTTGTAAATCGGTATAAACGTAGTACGAGGTACTTACGTGTTCGGATGGTCCGACGACCGAATTTACTGCCAACATATCCGAGGATCTCATGGGTCGCTTCCCGAAGATTCACCGATGACGTATGACTCGCACTTTTAATTAATCTGGGATTAATTAGATGAGAGAGAAAATTAATCTGGGATTAATTGCGGAGATATTTTATCTGGGATAAAATATCATTTAATCTGGGAATTAATTGCGGAGATTATTTTTCTGGGATAAAATATCATTTAATGAGAGAAAGCGATTAATTTGGAATTAATCGATTAATTAATATATTCGATATATTAAACGAAATGGATTTCGAAGCGAAATTAAAATTAGATTTTAATTCGGGAGAACGAGTTAATTTAGAATTAATTCGTTAGCGACGTGAATAGTGACTTCGCTAGGCGTAATCATTTAATTACGTCACAACAGATAATTCGTTAATTTAGAATTAGCGAACCCGAGCCCGGATTATTTGCGAGCGCATTCGCATTTCGAATTCGAGTGCGGCACGCAATTCAAATCAAGCGTCAAATCGTTAGTCGCATCAAGCGTCAAATCACTTGTCACTTTGAGTGATGTGACTTGACAACTTTATTGATAGATGTGACTTGATGGGAGTTGTTGAAATGCTTTTAAAAGTTTGAGTGACATATTATTATTATATGTTTGATATATGTTAAATTGATTTTAGAAATGAATTACACACTAAACACTTTTTCAACTCTCTCTTCTTCTCTCTCCTTTCTCTCTCTCTCTCCACGCCCATGGATGGCATTTTTTCTTCTGGTTTGCCGAAACTTGGAGGAAAAAGGGAAGCAAAGTGCTTGGTTTTTGTGGCAAAAATCAAGAGAGCTAGCACTCCGAGAGACATGCGAAGGTGATAGGGAAGTCCACCCATGAGCCGAGAATCGTTTGACGAAGCTTGGAGCTCAAAACTTAGAGCAACAATGGCCGAAAATGGGGACTGCAACCAGTGAACTGCTGTGAGCAGTAAGGAGGCAGAAATTAATTTTTGTTCTTTGCCGCGTCGCTCAACCGATCGATGTGAGTATTCCGTGACTTTCTCGATTGTATTCACACATGTTCATGTTTGTTTATTGATCATTGGGACCTTAGCAAACTCCAAAAATCATGTCACTTTGAGTGATGTGACAATTGATTGATTGATTTTGTGACTTGATGGAAGTTGGTGGTTGGCATTTATGGCTTTAATGGTATGACTTTTAGAAAGCCAAATGTGTGGTAAATAAATTTGAAATTCATTTAATTGTATTTGATACAATTTTTGGCAACCAACTCACAACTCTCTTTTTCTCTCATCTCTCTCTCTCTCGCCCATGGAGGGTTTGTTCTTCACTGCTTTGTCGAGAGCCAAGAGGAAATAGGGAAGCAAAATGTTTGATTTTTGTGGCAAAAATCAAGAGAGCTAGCACTCCGTGAGACATGCGAAGGTGATAGGGAAGTCCACCCATGAGCTTGGAATCATTTGACGAAGCTTGGAGCTTGGATTCTTGAAGATGAAGCTGAATCTTGGAGAGGGAAAAACAGTCACTATCGAGCAGTCCAGTGGGCAGAAAATCAATTTTTGTTGCCTCGCGCGTCGCTCAACCAATCAATGTGAGTATTCCGTAACTCCCTCGTTGTATTCGCACATATATTTCTTGCTTTTTATTCGATCCTTGGGGCCGTAGAATTCCAACAATGGTATCAGAGCGATTGAAAAGCATGAAATTTGATTAGGGCTTAAAATTTGGGTAAAATTGTATTTGAGCATGTTTTTATGAAAATTGGTCACATATATTTCTTGCTTTTTATTCGATCCTTGGGGCCGTAGAATTCCAACAATGGTATCAGAGCGATTGAAAAGCATGAAATTTGATTAGGGCTTAAAATTTGGGTAAAATTGTATTTGAGCATGTTTTAATGAAATTGGATGAATTAGTATGCTTAAATATGTTTTAATTGAAGATTGATTGGATCAATTTGTTGAAACATTATTTGGAACATTTTTCCCCAAATTTTTTTGTGTTGGCCGAATGGTTGAGTGCCCTAATTCTTGGTAAT
>SKCR01005823.1:0-25413 GCA_019454045.1 Zanthoxylum bungeanum | reverse complement strand
GTCGAAGATGTGTTTTAATCACGAGGCTTTGTTCCATATCGGTGTCGTGTCCAAGTTGTGGTTTGTTAGCCAAAGTCAAGACCACTTCTTGTCCATTGACATTGATTACGAAGCTTCCATGTCAATGGTCCGCGCTTGACTGGGATCACTAGGTTTGTTGTGCCAAAGCCAAGGCCTAGTTGATTCAGAGGAAAAAGGTTAGGGTATACATTCGATGTATAGGCATATATAAGATATATGTTTGGGACTTGGATGTCCACCTACTGGATCTAGGAGTTGGATGAGATCCAATTGGTCTTCGAGATGTACCTAGTTAATTATCATACAATTTGTTGGCCAAAGTCAAGATTGTGTGATATTTAACGGGATCCTAGCCCACTAGGAAACACGGTTTCCCGAGTACTCGACAGAGGGTTAGAGGCTCGACGAAAAATAGTGGGAGGCAAGTATTGAATTTGCAACATTCGTTCGAATACTCGCTAAACGCGCTCATCTATTTTACTCGTCATATTAATCAAAAGTATTAGTTGGACTAATATTTTATGTTGTTTTAAAAATATATATAGTTGGACTATATACAAACTCATTCAATATATAGTTGATTTTATAATTGGATTATAGTAATCAATATAATTGAATTAAAATGATAGTTGATTTTATAATTAGATTATAGTAATCAATATTAAAATTATAGTTGATTAAATAATTGGATTATTGTAATCATTATAATAAATAGTACCTTATTAAATTGATTAAATAGTTGGACTATTGAAATCAAGAAAGAATTGAAAAGTTGAATATTTAAAATATATAATCCTTGGATTAAATGTTTTAAATGATTTAATTTTATTGGGAATTCATAATAGGTTACTTTATTGGATAAAATAACTTGTTATATCTAGGCCTTAATTAAGCAAATAAGTAGAGCATAAAATCTTTGGAAGATTTATGTGATGATGACTTTACTGTTTAATTAGTATACTTATCATAAATCTATCTTTAGATTTAAAAGTATTAAATTGCAATTAATAATTCTTAGAGAATTGATTTGACTATTCTAGAGGTGAAAAGTCAAAGTTTGCAATTGGGCGTGTTGCACAAGGTGCACATCGTTTCGATATTCCGAAACCCGAGGCTTGGCCAAAGGTTTGTGAAATATTGAAAAGATAATTGACATATCCCAAAGTGACTACCATTTGGATATGGAAGACACGAAGGAATTAAAGAAAGGGCGAGGCTCTGACTTTAAAAATATTTGTCAAAGTTATGTTCACTACTAGTATTGAAATTAGATTTTAAAATACTTAGTGTGGTACATAAAATATATGTATTGATGTTCAGAATCCGCTATGAGCTGGATACTGACTTCAAGCCGAAATTTCTCTGCGAATCGGAAACGGGACGAAAGTCGCTGTTTCGACCGTAGATACCTAAGTTTAGGAACTACCCTTCGGGTATGTACTTAAATTAGGAACTGTTATAATGTAACTAGTTTGACTAGAGACATTATCTCTATATCAGTGTTTAATCCATTGTGGATAAAACCTTTATATTATAGAACACTAAGTGTTTTATTATATAAAGATGATACTGAGATAAATACATTAGATGTAAATAACAGAATTTATATTTTGAATATAATAAAATCTCAAACATATAAAAATGACAAATAAATAGCTCAAATTGATTTGATCAAATGAGACTTATTTGTGGCATTGTTGTCTAGGACACAATTAAACGAGACTCGTATATCCACACTTTTGAAGAGTGGGTACTAGGACTGATTTGACTATTCAAATAAGGTCTGCGAATCTAGTTTATAAGGTAAAGTACCTAAAACTATTTACTTGGTAATAGTAAAAAGGGCCACCGATCTGTTAGCCCTATTCATGGTGAAGTTAGTGGGCCCATATCTAGCTAGGCTAGATGTGAACATGAATATTTCGTGACCTTGACGGATGTAGCATCACGTTGTGGTTATGTGTTTCTTTTGAAGAACACAAATCGGAAACTTTAGAGTTTCGACACGAAATAGAAAAACAGATCGGCTATAGTATTATGCCGACACGGTAAGACCGTATTGGAAAATACTTAAGCAGTAAGTTTCAAATTTATGCCTTCGCGTGCGTCGGGCGTTCGAACGCCCTACGGGTTTTTCATGCACAGTCCGAATTTTCCAGAAAATATTCAAACCCTAACATGCAAATTACTATCTAATAACACTATACCAATAAGTTCTTAAGATTGTTGTTAAATTAGTGTCATTAAACAGTAATATAAACATGCAAATCAGTCAGATCAAACATCCAATAGTAGATCTAGATGCAATAAAACCCTAAAACAATAAGAACCAGAAAAACCTGATTCAATCGTCCAAGTCGAGATGATCTCTGTCCTTAAGAACTTATTGGCGCCGTCACAGGTGCTTTACGGATTCGTTTTGCCAACGTTCTCCCAGGATTACTTGGATTCTGCTTGTTCAAGGAGCACTCCTTAACAAGTGTTTGAACTAGGATTCAATGGTGGATCTCTCTCTCAAAATAAGGAAAACACAATGCCTTTAAAGGTAGATATTATGTTTATGTTTTTCCTCCATATTCATTTGGAATAAAGGCCTTCTTTTATAAGGCATGGAGGGGTGCCAATAGGGCACCCCTTGGGGTGGGTTGCAACCCTCCAAGGATTGTAACCTCCCATACACCCCTTGAAAAAATCCCAATGATCCATATACATATCATATTTAATGAATATTGAGGAATTTACAACAATGGATGCTAGGGTTTCAAAAGAAATACCTTCAAAAAGAAAAATAATTTTCCTTTTTATATTTAGGTTAATTTGTTTCCAAAACAAAAATAAACCTTTCCCATTCTCCTCCTATGAAAATCGGCCATAGCATTATTTTTCCATTAATTTTGTAACAATCATATTAACTTTCCATAAAGAAAATATATGTTACAAAATTGAATATTTGACATCCAATTAAATGGTGTAACTTCCAAAATAATGCCAAGGGTTTCCAAAACCCAAAAATTGGAAATTCCAATTTTAGCCTACAATTTAAAATAAATAATTATCATATAATCATTTATTATATAAACCATATATTAAATTTTAATATATAGTTCAAGTGTGACACATAATATTATTAATCATATTAATAATATTTATACATATGTGAGTATATAATTGGACTATCCAATTATATTAAATCCGCTATAGTAAATTGAGTTAGCACGAGGACCAAATGGACCTACGGTTCCGAGCTCCAATAATCTCGAAATATCAATTAAGCTCTTAATTAAATATTCTGAATTATTAACTTCGGGTTATTCCACTAAAAACCTGAAGCTGCACTCTCGTTGCCGCAGATGATATATTAAGCCAAACCAAGTCGGTGTCCATTTATATAGTCACTACATATAGATTAACCCTTCACGAGTATCTCGTAATTAGAGCTGGGCCATAATGTCCATTATACCCCTCTAATTATTTTTACCTTAAGTACCATTGATTCTCTAATGAATGATTTATTCATAACCATTATGAATTTTAATCTTTCTATTCGTAATAGAAAGACTCGAGCGTTCTAACTGTTCAAGTGCTGAATCAACCCTTTAAGTAAGATACTCCTCTACTTCTCGCAAGAAGAAGTGAACTTCATATCTATGTAAAACGTTCACAGCTACACAACAGACCATGCCCCCAAAGTACGTAGCTATTGGTCGGGACTGCTACACCAACCTCACATTTGTAAATCAAAGGACATAGCCTGCTATACAGGAGTTCGTAGTACACTCAGGATTAAGATCAATCCATAAATGACCATCTAGTAGATCGAAATGACTTTTTTTGTTTAACGGATATTAAAAGAATGTCATTTCCATCTGGGTCTTGTTCTATATTATCATATCATACAAGGTGCCTCCATTCTCATGTCTCTACATGGACGATCTCATATCAAGGTCGCCATAAAAATATAGAATGGACCACAACTATATATAAACCACAAACAAGTACTCGCTTTGTTTGCTCTCTATGGACTATTTAAGTTTACTAACTTCAGACTTAAATCCTCTTTTGTATGACACTCATACACTAAGTCTGAAGGTACATAAGTAATCTAGGACATTCAAGATAATTTATAATATTCGAATATTAAAAAACACTTTGATAAATGAATAATGCATCATTTTATTTCGAAACACATAAAACCGTTTACATTACACGTAGCTCTAGGGCATACATCCCAACATTTACCATATAAAAAAAGATGTTGTATAATATAAACTGTTTATTTTATTCATAATAAAATATTTCATATGTATTTACAGGGAAATACATAAGAAAATTGGTGCTCTGAGCACCAACCCTAAAAAATTCTCCCACTTGCTCTAGTGCCAATATCGATTATATCCAATACCCATCGAATCCACATGTTTATCAAATAATTTCGGAGGAATGGACTTAGTAAGCGGGTCTGCTACATTATCTTCACTCGGTACCTTGCACACGACAATGTCCCCTCGTGACACAATCTCTCAAATGATGTGGTACTTTCGTTCCACATGCTTTGACTTCTGATGCGCTCTTGGTTCCTTTGATTATGCAATGACTGCAGTATTATCACAGTATAACGTAATCAGATTCTCGATACATGGGACTACTTCCAATTCTGTGATAAAGTTCTTAACCCATACAGCTCCCTTGGTGTGGTTTAGGCTGCTGTGTTTCGTGTGATTTTCGGTGGTGGTTAGGGGTTATTTTGGTGTAATTTTCGGTGGTGTGAGGGTAAGGATCAAGGGAGTGATATGCTTGTGATGTCTAGTATTTCTTGCTATAATTCTTGTGTGAATTGTGTGTATGAGCTAGAGAGATTGGAGAGGTTGGGTGGCTTGGTTAGGGGTTGTTTATATAGAGAAGGGCTAGGGCTTCACCTTGTCTCACAAGGAAGAGATTTTGGCATTAAAGAGGGGATATGATTTGGTGTTTGGCAAGGAAAGTCAAAGATTGAGGGGGGACAAACTTGGTTTAGATTAGGAAGTTGTAATATTAGATTGGTGGATGTCTTATTAGATTAGGAAGTCAAATATATTGATTGGCTTTAATTGGTTAGGATTGATTTTAATTAGGCATGACATCTTTTTTAATTTAGTATATAATATATTTGATTTATTTAAGTTAGGCAAGACTTTAGTTTAATTTTGGTAAATATTTTATGTTTTATTTAATTGGTAAATGATTTAAATATTTTATTTAATGTTTAATATTTATTTATTTAATTTGGGATGTGTTTTATGGGCTTTGGGGGGCTAAATGGGTTGAGGTGAGGCTAGCAGCAAAACCAGAATTACCGGCACCGTTCGAACGCCTCCTCGCACGCGGCACGAACGTCCGCAATCTGCACGAGGTTCGAATGAAGTAACGAACGCAGCACCAACGAAGACAGTGAACTTGTGGAATGAACTTGATGACATACTTTTCCGAATTTCCCCTTCCGACCTCCGTTTCCCGCAATATCCTTAGCTAAAAAGGTAGTGCCTCCAATTGAGACTCATCATCGGGTTTCACATGCGAAAATGCAATGCCTACAGTCGCCCCCACTTTGATGGGACTTGTGCAGTGTGTGACTTTGAACAATCCTATCAAAGTTATGCAATGCATTTTTACTTACCTGGCTCGCCAGCTGCCACTTGACTTACCATGTGTTGAGTTGAGTACTGCAGCGGACCTCGATCCTGGGACGCGTCCCAATAATTATAACTGACAACGGGGGTACCTCGACCCTGGGCACCTCGACCCAACACCGCTGACTATAAGGACCTCGCCCTAGAATTGATGATGTAGTGGGCACCTCGACCCTGGGCACCTCGACCCGGAACTACAATGGACAACGGGGGCACCTCGACCCTGGGCACCTCGACCCAACACCGCTGACTATAGGGACCTCGCCCTAGAACTGATGATGTAGTGGGCACCTCGACCCGGAACTACAATGGACAATGGGGGCACCTCGACCCTGGGCACCTCGACCCAATACCGCTGACTATAGGGACCTCGCCCTCGAACTGATGATGTGTCTCCATACCTGGAGATGACATGATATGGGCCTCGCCCCTAAGCTGATATGGGCCTTGCCCCTTGGGACTCATCCCGAAAACTGAAATTGCTTTGGCGTTGCTTGGCTCATTCCTGCCGCTTTCTCCTTTCTTTGAACCTGCGAGCACAAAACAGAAACAAACACAAAGGTATGCAATTCATTTTCACTTACCTGGCTCGGCAACAAACACAAGACAGAAACAAACACAAGACAGTGAACTTGTGGAATGAACTTGATGACATACTTTTCCGAATTTCCCCTTCCGACCTCCGTTTCCCGCAATATCCTTAGCTAAAAAGGTAGTGCCTCCAATTGAGACTCATCATCGGGTTTCACATGCGAAAATGCAATGCCTACACCGATTAACTAAGAAGCCTCGGCGGAACGGATCCGGCCCCGAGCCGAACAATCAAGTTGCCTCGGCGGAATGAATCCGGCCTAGAGCCGACTAATCCTTGGGACTTATTCAGAAGGGAAGTGAATCAACCTTTGAAGCCCTATCAGATTTGGCATGGGCGTCCCCTTGCCAGACCAGCGAAAAACAAAAACAAAACTTTTAGAAAATAAAATCAAAAAACGGGGGTGACTTAACACTTATCCCAAAGCAACAGCACGGATGCCTCAAAACAGCGTCCCGTCCAAGGTCTCCAAAACACAATTTTGAATCTTTCAATTCAGAGTCCCGGAAAACCAGGATTCGGATCAAAGAGTGTTTATGATGGTAAGGGCACATTCCTCTATACGTCAGGTCACTATGGAGCCTGCGTTTCGTTCGAGGGCTCCTCCTTACAACGCTGGAGCAGGTATATGCCACGAGGGTGTAATCCTTCCTCGTGTTATACTTCTCACGGATCCGAATGACCGAATAGGTAGGGATCAAAGAGTGTCCGAAACATTAAGGGCATGCTCCTCCTTATGCTCGATAACACTGGAGCAATCAAACGCCACGAGGGCATAATCCCTCCTCGTGTTATGCTTCTCACGGATCTGAATGATCGAATAGGTAGGGATCAAATAGTGTCTGAAACATTAAGGGCATGCTCCTCCTTATGCTCGGTAACACTGGAGCAATCAAACACCACAAGGGCATAATCCCTCCTCATGCTATGCTTCTCACGGATCCAAATGACCGAATAGGTAGGGATCAAAAAGTGTCTGAAACATTAAGGGCATGCTCTTCCTTATGCTCGGTAACACTGGAGCAAGCAAACGCCACGAGGGTATAATCCCTCCTCGTGCTATGCTTCTCACGGATCCGAATGATCGAATAGGTAGGGATCAAAGAGTGTCTGAAACATTAAGGGCATGCTCCTCCTTATGCTCCGTAACACTGGAGCAAGCAAACGCCACGAGGGTATAATCCCTACTCGTGCTATGCTTCTCACGGATCCGCTGATCAGACAAAACGTGTGGGAACACACTCCCTGCAGCCGTATTTCCCCAGCTGGCCAGGCCGGCCATCTTGTATTTCCGAGGCCCGTTCTGTTTCTAACACTTCCAACCCTTGAGTTCGACTATAGTTTTTTCTTGATCGGTTAGAGTCCCCGGCCAGTGTCTTTCCCCCTGCAATGGTGTTCACTTATCGGCAATGCGCTCTCTGCCTGGCCGTCATAACTTCATGGTCAATATATTTATTCAAATACCCATTCCGCGCCAGGTCTTCCATTTGCTCCCGCAAGTCTTTGCATCCATCCGTCGTATGTCCCCTCAAATTATGATGCATGCAATAGGATTTATTATTCCTCATGTCGGGCGGGAATCTCCTGAGGTCAGGTTCTATCAAGAGTCATTTTCCCTGGATTTTCATGACAATTTGCCCCAGTGGTTTATTCAGAGGAATGTATGCCTCTTCCCCGGCCACATGGTTCACCTGGGTCGAGATTCTCTTTTCCTGGTCATCCCGAGGTACCGGCTTGAATTCCCTTCGCCTCATGGGTGGTTTTTTGAACTCTCTGTCTGGCCTGCGAGGAGCTTCTGCCCTCATCGGCCTCTCTCTGATAGATGTCCCCATCCGGGTAATTCTCTTCTCATCTTCCAATAAAACAAACTTACGGGCTGTTTCCAGAGCGGTGGCATAATCCGGTGTACCCTGGATCCTCAGGTGAGTCCATAGCTTTCCGATCTTTAAGGCTCCCTTCAAACTCTCCAAGGCCTCAAGCGACTCATATCCTCCGACCTCGAGCACCATGCTATGGTACCACTCAATGAAAGCCTTCAGGGGTTCATCGTCCCCCTGTTTCATGAGCCTCAATTCCCCAATTGTCTTCTTTGGGACGCAGGCCCCCTTGAAGTGCCGAACAAATGACTTCCTGAGTTGCGCGAAGCTTCCGATGCTCCATGGTGCTAGACTTCTGAACCACAGAATGACAGATCCCCCCAAGGTTAAGGGGAATACTTTGCAAACGGCATCTCCTACTACTCTTTGGACCTCCATCAACAGGACAAAACCCTCGATATGGGATTTTGGATCAGTATGGCCTTTGTAGGGCGTCATGGACGACATGTTGAACTGTCTTGGGAACTTTACTGACCTTATTTCTTCTGTGAAGGGAGATTCAACCTCGTCGTCCCGAGCATCTCCCGTGTCAGTTTTGGGGTTCACTCTCCACTTGGCCATTTCTTTTCTTAACCAAGATTTTATATTGCCATCTGTGTTACCGTACCGCCTCCTGCAGCCTTCTTTGCGTCTGTCACCCCAGGTGCGGCGTTCTTCATGACTTGAGATTTCCCGTCCAGTTTCACCATCCTTCCTATCTCCCCTTCTGGTGTCGCAGGGGTCATCATAGGAAGAATCTGGCGACTGTCTCCCCTCTTCTTCTTCCCATGTATCCTCCGTTTGTAAATCTTTTTCTACCACTACGGACCTCATCCCGTAGGGACCCTTCCTTCTCGGTTCATCGTCATCACTCACATCTGTGACCCTTTTTCCTTCCGCTATTTCGCCTCTCCTCCGACTGGCTCCGGCTTCAAGTCTCTCATTATTCGTCTCTTCCATCCTCTCCAATCTGTTCATCATGGATTTCAAAAGGATTTGATTTTCCTCCTTATCTTTCCTCATATTTTCCTCCACCTCCTATATCCAATCCGCTGTTGAACTCCATGACGACCGGTGATTTCCACCTTCTGCCATTGTCTTACTACGCGAGCTGCTTTTTGTTGATTCCCCACAGACGGCGCCAACTGTTGACATCTGATTTTGGTCTTAGGGGCAATAAGGGTTCTTTACTCCCGAGACAATCCTCCTGCAACTGTGAATTTGTTTTGTTTATGGGAAACCAAAAGCAAATTTAGCAAAAGATAAGTAAATAAACCAATCAACAAAGAGATTTAAAGTGGTTCGGCGGATCAGATCCAACTTACATCCACGGGCACAGAACGAACGATATTTTATTACTGAAATATGTTTCTCTGATCTGTTTCGTGCTTACAAGTCTAATTCTCTTTTTGCCCTCTTCTCAACTCTCAACTTTTTTTTTCCTTACAAGCACGCTTTCCCCTCCTATTTATAATAGTAAAGAAACAGTTTTCCTTTTCCCATAAGAATTCTTAGTCGAAACTACCTTCACTTCCTTTATCCTATTAGGACATTGACTTATCTTCTTATCCGTAAAAATATGATGTCTTATCTTTTGGAGCATATCTCGCCATATTCTCGGTCTTCATGAGGTCGGTCACAATGGTCTTTTGAACTGAGAATGATGCTATCAATCTGATAATGCCCGACCATCCGGTCTGGAGTGGTCGGTTACCGATCATAAAGTGCTCGGCTCCTTATTGTTGGCTTTTAGTGGTCGGGTCGGCATTAATGATCTTGACCGAGAAGGGAATTACCTTTTTACCCCTGCCGTACTGCTTAAATATCATAGGGCCTGAAAATACCATCAACAAGAATAAATACTCAAAGTAAGTATTCTTGAATTATATCGAACTACAATTTTAAATCCAATTTAAATTGTATCCAATACTAATTCATATTTAATTCTAAAGTAGGTATTCTTGAATTATATCGAACTACAATTTTAAATCCAATTTAAATTGTATCAAATACTAATTCATATTTAATTCCAAATTAAATAATTACACTTTTAATAGTGCCTTTTAGACTTGGATTCCAAATCCAATCCAATTGGGTCTCAAAGGCACAATTAGTATCCAATACTATTCAATTAAAGTCCAATGGGCTTTCAATTAATTCTGTAGGCATGGGCTTTGGCCATTATGGATCAAACCCAAGATGCCAAGGCCCAAGTTAGGAATCACCCTTATGCCATAATATCAATTTAGGCCCATTAGACCCAATTAAATTATTAAAGGCCCAATGTCATATTTTGGACTTTATGGAAATGGTTTAGGCCCAAATATGATCCAAGACCAAAATTTGCCCAACCAAGCTCATTAGCCCAAATACAATAAATTAGATTAATATATCATTCCAAATTACATATTAATCCATTTCAAGTGTAATTAACACAATTAATTAATTAATCTAGTATTTCCAAAATACTAATTAATCTAATTAATCATGATTAACATCTAATTCATGTCCAACACAAATTAGTCAAAATCAATCTTTCCAACATGTTTCATATCTCACGGTAATAGCAATAAAAAATCATTCAATTTGATTTCAATTCAATTAAATCAACATTCAATATTTAATCATGCTATTTAACACATCCAATTGTCAAATTTCCAAAATTCCACCATGAGTTCATCTAGGGTTACATTCGGCCAACATAAGGATTTTCGGGAAACTTTGATCCAATCAATTTTTCACAATCCTATGATGCACAACTCTATGTTATCATCATCCAACATCAACCAAACATCCAATTTTGCATTTTCATGCTCCAAGCAAAAATCCCCAAATTAAAGTTTAAGAACCCTAGAATCAAATCATGCTTAGAAACCGCTCTGATACCATTGTTAGTGTCCTAGACATGTCAAGGATCTCTAAGGAATGATTTGTGTGTGAATAATCTAAAGTAAGTTGCGGAAATTACTTACAAAGATTGGTAGAAGTTCAAAACTTTTTCATGGATGATGGAAGCTCCAAGCACTCTTTGTTATTCCAAACTCATGGGTGAGTCTCCCTATTACCTTCACTTGACTCCTTAAAGTGCTAGCTTACAAGAATTTTGCAACAAAACTCCATGGGAGAGAGATGAAGCTCACGGCCTCAAGGAGAAAGAAGAGAAAAATGGTTGCTGTGAATAGTAACCTTATTCAACTTCCAAAGTCAACAAGTTAATTTATACTAAGTTTGTGTGTTGAATTGGTTTGAGTGTTTTATAAGTAAACTAAACTTTACTCAACCAACAAATCAAATCCAAAATCAAGCCTAACGACTTCCATCATTAGTCAAACAAATGATGTAAGTGAAGTGGGTCCCACCACTTTTAAATTCCAAATTTAAGTCGGCTAACTCAACACGCAACTTCGCTCGGGCTTGGTTCGTTTAATTCCGAATAAACGAATTTTCCGTTGCGACGTAATTAAATCTAATTTAAATAAATAATAATGCCTAGCAAAATTATTACGAAAGTCGCTTACGAATTAGTTCTAAATTAATTCGTTTGCCCAAATTAAAATCCAATTTTAATTCCGCTTTGAAATCTAATTTCATTTAATATATCCAATATATTATTTTAGCCCAATTAAATAAATTAAATAGTAAAATCTAATTTAACTATTAAATTTACTTTGCCGATTAATTCCAAATTAATCGCGTTCTCTCTTCTAGTCGAATTAATCCCATATTAATTCTTGCCATAATTAATACTAGATTAATTTTCTCTCTCTCATAATTAATCTCAGATTAATTTTGTTTGAGTCAATTGTCATTGGTGAATCTTTGGGAGGCGACCCAAGAGATCCCTGGATATGTTGGTAGTAAATACGGTCATCGGACTATCCGAATACATGCGTACCTGGTACCACGTTCTTATCGATTTACAAGACATGGTTGGCTTCTAGAAAAGCATCGTGCTTACCCAATTCTCTAGAAATATTCTTTTAAGGAATACAAGATCTTTATCAAGCGTAGTATACATAGTATTGCGTATTACGATCCAGTATCGGATGTCACATGCTAGGTCTGGGGCTGGAGTTGTGTCTGCCCCGTACGAAGCATATATCAGATCACTAGCAACTAGTCTCTTTATGATCGAAAAGTCATGACCTAGTCATACTTTCCAGATGGCTATAGCACTATAGAGTACCAGTTTTGTATCCCTGTGTGATCATCATCTCCATATGACTAAAGTGATACTTCCATCTTGACATCACACCCAATACACTACGATTCTCAGTATACCCAGAAGAGGCGTACACAAAACCTGTTAAAGCCCCGGACGACCAAAACCAAAGTATACTGATTGTCGCAAGTATTAGCGATGCAAGTCTCAGGTTAAGACCATATACACCTACCATGATTCGGATTCCCATAGACACATTGTCATATTACCAATGAGATTCCAATGGGTCTATCCAGAGCGAAGCTATTCCCGTACAATCGGTAAACAGGACCTCCTATCACACTTGCATGAGTATCCAATACCCAAATATATGAGAACTATATCGTTAAGCTTCCATAACGCGCACAAGTGTAATACTAGCCTATTCCACATTATCGATGTCCAGTCTCGATAATACTACGACTAGGGATATTTAATGATTAAACCTTACGTGGATTAATAATGTCTCATATCTTATTAATCTGGTAATAATCATATGGACTTTTATCATTTATATATCCAGGTAATCCAATTACAAATGATAAAAGAGAAATTTCCTTTGTCACATAGTTAATTTTGTACAAGAACACTATGTTCTTTACAAAATAGTGATGCTATGGGTCATAATTATCCAACACACTCAACCCGAGAAGATTCTTATTGACATTGGTGTACCATCTATTAAGAATCTTCGGTGAGTCGTTCAGTGTTTATCCGTGATAAACACCTACACATTTATACGAGTCTCCAAGACTCATGATTTTTCGAGAAACCATTAGAATCCAAGATTCCAATATACGACATGTACCAATCTCAACGGGTTTACTTTACTAACCAAGTAGTGTAAACATTGACCAAGAACTGTCTAAGAATGACAATGTCAAGATACAACTCAATGTCAGTTGCGACGTTTTTGCAACAGTATCATAACTTATCATTCTAAGGTCAATTACGTCTTTACTGTATAAAAATAGATGTTATATAATATAAACTGCTTATTTTATTCATAATAAAATGTTACATAAGTATTTACAGGGAAATACATATGAAAATTGACGCTCCGAGCACCAACCCTAAAAAATTCCCCCACTTGCTCTAGTGCTAATATCGATTCTATCTATTACCCATCGACTCCACATATTTATCAAATAACTTTGGAGGAATGGCCTTGGTAAGTCGGTCTTCTATATTATCTTCACTCGGTACCTTGCACACGATAATGTCCCCTCGCGACACAATCTCACGAATGATATGGTACTTTCGTTCCACATGTTTCGACTTCTGATGCGCATTTGGTTCCTTTGCTTGCGCAATGGCTCCAATATTATCACAGTATAACAAAATCAGTTTCTCGATACTTGGGACTACTACTAATTCTGTGATAAAGTTCTTAACCCATACATCTTCCTTTGCAGCTTTAGAAGCTGCAATATATTCCGCCTCTGTGGTGGAATCAGCTGTTGACCCCTGTTTGGAACTCTTCCAACAAATTGTACCTCCGTTAATGGTAAAAATGAATCGTGATGTAGATTTTCTATCATCAGGATCCGATTGGAAATCAAAATTCGTATACCCATTAACTCCCAGTTCATTTCCTCCATATATAATCAACTTATCTTTAGTACCTTTAAGATACTTAAGGATATGTTTAATGGCCATCCAATGATCATTACCTGGATTGGACGGATACCTGCTGGTCACACTAACTACGAAGTTGATATCAGGCCTAATATATGTTAGGGTTGGTGCTCTGAGCGCCAATCCGGATCGTATTTATGTTCGATTCATGAATACGAGCAATACCTTTTTCCATAATATTACTAATTTAATGGTAGCACCTATTGTCTTTTATATACGTATTCGATCTAATTTCGATTAGATTGATTAGATTGAAACTAAATCTGATTTAGTGATATGTATATATATTAGACAAAGACCCCATGAGTTACAACGTAGTGCACAATTGCAACATAGTTTGTAATTGACATTGGGAAGTGTCACTATAATTGACATTAAGTTCCTGGTCAAGATTTACTGACACGGATCGGTTAGTAAAATCTGCTGAGACCAGTACATGTCCTATATCGGACTTGGTCTGATGGTTTATCCCAATGAACCATGAGTCTTGAGAGACTCGTATAGACATGTAGGTGTTTATTTGATAAACACTGAACGACTCACCGAAGATTTCCTAATAGATGGTACACCAACGTCAATAGGAATCTTCTTGGGTTGAGTAGCATTGTGATTCTTTGACTTGAGATACCACTGTGGATATATGAGTTATCCTCCACACTTAGATGGCAGTAACGTCACCGATCTATTTAGATCAGACCTCCGCTTGTTCGTTGGGTGTGGACTCATGCTCATGATATCTTGTGAGTATCAAGAAAGGATCCGTCAGTCCTGTGTATAGGGCATAGGTAGTCCTTAATTGATTAACAATCTATTAAATATATGGCCATAGTATACTTCGGAAGTGAGTTCCGAATGTTATTTAGAGATTGATAATAGATACATCGACAAGATTATTCCTATAGAGATATGACGTTTATATCTATATCTTTGGGATAATCTGGATACCTGTGACAGATGGATTATACATATGCAGTGACCTCGACCTGTATGATTCAGTGAGTTTATCTGTGGTCATCATAATTTACGGGCGGGTGAATTATGGACACGAAATTAGATTTCGTGACGGATATACCTGAATCTAGAGAGTCTCACTAATAAAATATACCCGTAGAGCAATAGGGCAACTGTTATGAATAATACTGATTATTTATAACTCGTTTAATGGTTAAATGAAAAATACATGCAATCGGGACCTGACGGTCGATTTTATTAAATACACATTAATAAAATATCAAATTGTGATATTTGGCATATATTATTAATATATGTATTTGAGATATTTAATGTAAATATAATACATATATTTAATTGTTAAATAATTAAATTAATTAACAAAATAAATATCTTAATAATGATTTGCTTTATTAAAGTTGGAAAATGGCTTGATACCATTGGAACACATTTTGTTTCCTTTATTAAAGGTAATTGTTAACTTTATTAAAGCTAAAATTTATACCAATGGAAATTGAACAAAATTAAATAATTGTTATTTAATTATTGTTGCAAGAATTCGGCCAAGTTGGTTTTTTTAACAAAATGGTTTTGTTTTTCCATTTTCATAACTTTGACAAGCTTAACAAATATTTTACAAATGTAGTTGAGAGAAAAATGTGGAAGAAATAAAGAAAACAAAGCCAAAATTTAGAATTTTTGTAAGTTTTTCACACTTTCTTCTATATAGAAAATGTTTCTATCAATCTTAGTTTCAATTTGTGTTGCTAAGTTGATGTCTCTACTCTTTTAGTTTGTGATTAAATTTTTTGGAAGCTTGTTTGAGGATGTTAAGCATGTATGATTAATTTATTTACTTATTATTGTAATTAAGCTTAATAAATTAATTAGAGATTTAAAGTTGTCATTCTAGAGTTGATTATGTTGGGTTCTCTAAGAACAATTCCAAGATCAATTAAGCATAAAAGATGTGAATACTTGAAGTAAGAATGTGGAAAAATACTTACAACGATCGGATAAGTGGATGTAGGAAAGTTCAAAATTTTTCCTTATTTAGAAGTGCTCCAAGCTCCTCTTTGATTTGTATGGTTGAGCTCCAAGATTGATGAATGAATTCCAAACTCTTGGGAATGGTTTCCTTATCACCTTTGTAGACTCTTTGATGTGCTAGCAATGAAGAAAATTTGCACCAAATTTTCTCACTTGGATAGGGAAGCTCTCAGCTTCAACAAAGAAAAGAGAGAGAGAGTTTTTTCAATTTTTGAGTTGTGTTATTTTGATTTCCAAAATCAAAATTATGATATACCAAATCCAAGATTTGGTATTAGTCATTCAAAAAATGAATAAATAATTACAAAGTGTGTAGAGATTGGTTGGAGTAAAAAACAAGTAAGCTTAGATTTACACTCCAATTCAACCACTTCCATCACAAGTCAAAAGTGATGTGAGTCAAGTGGGTCCCACCACTTGTAAATTCCGAATTTATGTCGAATAATCTCAACGCGCAACTTCGCTCGGGCTCGGGTTCGTTTAATTCCGAATTAACGAATTTACCGTTGCGACACAATTAAAGTCGCTTACGAATTAATTCTAAATTAATTCGTTCGCCCGGATTAAAATCCAATTCTAATTCCGTTATGAAATCTAATTTCATTTAATATATCGAATATATTATTTTAATCGATTCATTCCAAATTAATCGTTCTCTCTCTATTAATTGAATTTTATCCCAGATAAATTCTCACCGTAATTAATCACAAATTAATTTTCTCTCTCTTCTAATTAATCCCAGATTAATTATGTTCGAGTCAAACGTCATCGGTGAATCTTCGGGAAGTAACCCATGAGATCCCTGTATATGTTGACAGTAAATCCGGTCGTCGGACTATCCGAATATGTGCATACCTCGTACCACGTTCCCACCGATTTACAAGACATGGTTGGCTTCTAGCAAAGCATTGTGCCTACCCAATTCTCCAGAAAAATTCTTTAAGGAATATATAATCTATAACAGGTGTAGTATACTTAGTATTGCGTATTGCGATCCAGTATCTGATGTCACATGCAAGGCCCGAGGCTGGAATAGTGTTTGCCCCGTACGAAACATATATCGAATCACAAGTAACTAGTCTCTATAATCGGATAATCATGACCTTGTCATATTATCCCGATAGTTGTAACATAATAGAGAACCAGTTTTGTATCCATGCATGATCATCATCTACATATGACTGAAGTGATACTTCCGTCTTGACATCACACCCAATACACTACGATTCTCAATAAACCCAGAAGAGGCGTACACAGAACCTGTTAAAGTCCCGGACGACCAAAACCAAAGCGTATTGATTGTCGCAAGTATTAACGATGCAAGTCTCAGGTTAAGACCAAATACACCTACCCTGATGAAGATTCCCATAGACACATAGTCATACTACCAATGGGATTCCGTCGGGTCTATCCAGAGTGAAGCTGTTTCCGTACCATCGGCAAACACAACTTCATATCAAACTTGCATAAGTATCCAATATGAGAACTATGCTGTTACGCTTCCATAACACGCACAAGTGCAATACTAGTCTATTCCGCATTATCGATGTCCATTCTCGATAATACTACGACTAGGGATATTTAATGATTAAACCTTAGTGGATTGATAATGTCTCATATCTTATAATCCCGAACTAATCATAATGACTTTTATCATTTATATATTCAAGTAATCTAATTATAAAATGATAAAATAGCAATTTCCTTTGTCACATAGTTAAATTGTACAAAAAAACACAATGTGTTTTACAAATAGTGACGCTATAGGTCATAATTGTCTAACAATCTCCCACTTGGCCTATAGCCAGTCACTCAAGTATCTAACACCTGAACTATGTACAAGTCGCTCAAACTTTTGTTGAGGAATAGCTTTCATCAGCGGATCTGCAATGTTGTCATCTGATAAGACCTTCTCGATCTTCATATCACCGTGATGTATGATCTCACGAATCAGATGGAAACTTCAAAGAACATGTTTGGATCGTTGATGAGACCGCGGTTCCTTAACTTGCGCTATAGCCCTATTATTGTCACAATACAATGGAACGAGCTCAGCTGCTAACGAAACTACTCCTAATCTAATTAGGAATTTACGGATCCAAACTGCCTCTTTTGCTACTTCAGCTGCAGTAATATATTCCGCTTCTGTTGTCGAATCGGCAACAGTCTCTTGCTTGGAAGATTTCCTGCTTACTGCTCCGTTGTTCAAATAAAATATGTACCCAGATTGCAACTTATAGTCGTCTTTATCGGTTTGGAAACTTTCTTCGGTAAACGCAGTTACCTTAAGTTCTCCATCTCCATAGATTAAGAATGCATCCCTAGTTCGTCTAAGATATTTAAGGATGTTCTTAACCGCAACCCAGTGACCATCACCTGGATTGGCCTGATAGCGACTACACATGCTCAAAGCATAGGAGACATTAGGTCGCGTACATATCATGGCATACATGATCGATCCGAATTCCGAAGCGAACGGGATCTGACTCATATCGTCTCTTTCATCATGAGTTTTAGGACATATGTCCTTAGATAGAGTGACACTGGCAACAGTCCCCTCTTAGACTGTTCCATGTTGAATCTCTTCAGCACTTTATCAATGTACGTGCTCTGGGAGAGTCCAAGCAGCTTTCTAGATCTATCTCTGTAGATCTTTATTCCCCGAATAAATGATGCTTCTCCCAGATCTTTCATGGAGAATTTTAATGAAAGCCAAGATTTCACCGATTGTAGCATGGGAATGTCATTGCCAATAAGCAATACATCATCAACGTAAAGGACAATGAATGTTAGTGCACTCCCACTAACCTTCTTATATACACAAGGATCATCCTCGTTTTGACCGAAATCATATTCTTTTATGATCTCATCAAAACATTGGTTCCAAGAACGCGATGCTTGCTTCAATCCATAAATGGATTGATTTAAGTTGCAAACCTTGTCTGCATGTTTTGGTATGAAAAAACCGTCAGGCTGTTGCATATAAACATCTTCCAAAAGGTTTCCATTAAGGAAATCGGTTTTGACGTCCATCTGTCATATTTCATAATTGAAATACGCAGCTTTAGTAAGCATTATCCGAATGGATTTAATCATGGAAATAGGTGAAAAAGTTTCATCGTAATCGACACCATGTCATTGATGATACCCTTTCGCTATAAGACTAGCTTTGTAAGTTTGTATGTTGCCATCCATGTCGGTCTTCCTCTTGAAGAACCATTTGCAACCAATAGGCTTTACGCTTTCTGGTGCATCAACCAGTGTCCAAACTTGGTTGGTGTACATGGAATCCATTTCGGATTTCATGGCATCTTACCATAAACCAGAGTCGATACCTTGTATCGCTTCCTCATACGTAATTGGTTCGTCTTCCTCAATAAGATTAATATCCACATAAGGTGAGATTAGAAACCCATACGCGGTTCTTGTGTATTCGAAGATTGTGGTACTGTTTCATCCCTGATGAACTGTTCATGTTCCGTTAAGGAATCGGTGCCAGGAACAGTATCACTCCAATTTTCATCGAGTTATACTTTCCTCTCATTTACCAATGCATTTAGGAATTCCTTCTCATGGAAAACCGTATGTAGAGCAACAAATAATTTGTTCTCTTGTGGGTTGTAGAAGTATTATCCTTTGGTTTCCATATGATAACCTACAAATAGACACTTATCCGATTTAGGTTCAAGTTTGGTACCATCCAAACGTTTAATGTATGCCCAGCAACCCCAAATCTTCAAGAATGAGAAACCCGGCTTATTTCCTGTCCATATTTCATACGGAGTCTGTTGAACAGACTTTGACGGAATCTTATTCAAAATAAGTATTGCACTGTTCAATACATATCCCCATAAGGAAATAGGTAGCTATGTGCGACTCATTATCGACCTTACCATATCCAGCAAAGTTCGGTTTCTCCGTTCGGACACATCGTTCAATTGAGGTGTTCCGGGAGGAGTCCACTATGAAAGAATACCATACTCTTTCAAGTAATCGAGAAACTCATTGCTCAAGAATTCTCCACCACGGTCCGACCGTAATGTTTTAATACTTTTGCCGGTCTGTTTTTCTACTTCGTGTCGAAACGCTTTGAATTTCTCAAAAGTTTCCGACTTGTGTCTCATAAGATACACATAACCATAACACGATGCATCATCCATAAAGGTTACGAAGTATTCAAATCCACCTCTAGCCTGGCTAGACATGGGCCCACATACGTCACTATGATGAGGGCTAATAGTTCGGTGGCACGTGCACCTTTACCGCTAAAAGGTGTTTTAGGCATTTTGCCTAATAAATAAGATTCGCAGACGTCATATGAATTTGGATCAAATCCGTCCAAATACCCACTCCTCGAAAGTGTGGATATGCGAGTCTTGTTAATGTGTCTTAGACGACAATGCCACTCTTCGAAAGTTTCATCTTTGTTACTTAATTTAAGTCTTTTGTTTGTTACATTATATGTTTGAGATTGATTTATATTCAAAATATAAAGACCATTATGTTGGACAATTATGACCCATAGCATCACTATTTGTACAGATAACGGTGTTGTTGTACAAATTAACTATGTGATAAAGGAGATTGCTCTCTTATCATTTGTGATTAGATCACCTAGATATATAAATGATAGGAGGTCCTTATGATTTGTTCTTGGATTGAGAATGATATGAGACAGTATCAGTCCACGAAGGATAAATCATTAAATATCCATAGTCAAAGTATTATCGAGATTGGACATCGATAAATGCGTAAAAGACTAGTATTACACTTGTGCGAGTTGTGAGGGCATAACAGCATAGTTCTCATATATTTGGGTATAGGATACTCATGCAAGTGTAATAGGAGGTTGTGTTTTACCGATGGTACGGGAAACAGCTTCGCTCGTGAATCGGTAAAACGTAGTACTTGGTACTTACGTGTTCGGATAGTCCGACGACCGAATTTACTGCCAACATATCCGGGGATCTCATGGGTCGCTTCCCGAAGATTCACCGATGACGTATGACTCGCACTTTTATTAATCTGGGATTAATTAGATGAGAGAGAAAATTAATCTGGGATTAATTACGGAGATATTTTATCTGGGATAAAATATCATTTAAAGAGAGATAACGATTAATTTGGAATTAATCGATAAATTAATATATTCGATATATTAAACGAAATTGGATTTTGACGCGGAATTAAAATTAGATTTTAATTCGGGCGAACGAATTAATTTAGAATTAATTCGTTAGCGATGTGAATAGTGACTTCGCTAGGCGTAATCATTTAATTACGTCACAACGGAAAATTCGTTAATTTGGAATTAGGGAACCCGAGCCCGGGATTATTTGCGAGCGCATTCACATTTTGAATTCGAGTGCGGCACGTAAGTCAAATCAAGCGTCAAATCATTAGTCGCATCAAGCGTCAAATCACTTGTCACTTTGAGTGATGTGACTTGACAACTTGATTGAAAGATGTGACTTGATGGGAGTTGTTGAAAAGCTTTTTGAAAGCTTGAATGAAATATATTGTTGTTTAATTACTTTGACTTTTGGAAAGCAAAGTGGGTATATGATTTTAGAAATTCATTTACCAAATAACAATTACACATTTTACATCTCTCTCTTCTCTCTTTTCTCTCCTCTCTCACACACCCATGGTGGGCAAAATTTTCTTCTGTTTTGGCAGTGAACTGCCGAGAACCAAGAGGAAATGGGAAGCAAGTGTGGTGATTTTTGTGGCAAAAATCACAAGAGCTAGCACTCCGAGAGACATGCGAAGGTGATAGGGAAGTCCACCCATGAGCCATGAATCGTTTGACTAAGCTTGGAGCTTGACGAATGAGCTCAAAAACCAACCATGAAGGACGCCAAAGACCAGTGAGCTGTGACAGTCCACTGCCGAGCAGAATTTTAGTTTTTGTTCGTCTCCGCGTCGCTTAACCGATCGATGTGAGTATTCCGTAACTTCGTTGATTTGTATTCGCACTTGATTCATGCTTGTTTGTGATCTTGGGACCTTAGCAAACACCAACAATGGTATCTTGAGCAAGGTTGAGCATGAAATTGATTTAGGGCTTAAAATTTGGGTAAAATGTTTTTGAGCATGATTTGGATGAATTGGATGTTTAAGTATGCTTATTACATGTTTAATTGAGAATTGATTGGATCAATTTGATTAAATTTTGTTTGGAACAAATTCCCCCAAATATTGTGGCTTGGCCGAATACTAGTATGCCCTAAATTCTTGGTAATTTTTGTTTCGTTGATCATTGGATGACTTGAAACGATTTGGGAATGTTGATTTAATGTCGATTGTGGATTTAATTGGATTGAAACCGAATCGGACACAAATTGCCCATATTGCCGAGAGCTTAAGCATGTAAAATTGGGTTTGATTTTTGATGAAATGTGTTGGACATGTTTTGTTGTAATTGAGCATGATTAATTGTATAAATTAATGTTTTGGAAATATTGATTTGGGTGATTAATTGTGTTATACAGTTTATGTAATTTAATTGAGAAATTTGGAATTTTTTGAATTAAATTATTTAGCCTTAAAATTGGATTTGGGCTTGTAATGTTGTAAATGGGCTTATTAGGCTTGGTAGTACCAAGTTAGGTTTAGGCCAAATTGATTGGATCCAATTGGGCCCAAAACCGCTTCCATAAAGCCCAAATGCGACTAATGGACCTTTAAAGTTTAATTGGGCCTAATGGGCCAAAATTGATTTCTGGGCTTATGGGGTAACTTGATCGGCGTAAACACACACGTATAACGCAAGCGTACGTATCGTTCAAGTAGTATAAAAAGTATCGATCCCACGAGGACTTAAAACCTTATCTATTAATTTTTATGAGTTCAAATGATTACTAGTATCTAACAGGTTTTTTAACTGATTTGAAATGGCGACGATTCTAAATTTAAAGACAAGTAAATAAAATTGTTCGAAAGTAGATTTTAAGAAAATTCAATATTAAAAACTATCTAGGGTTGTGATTTATTCCAATATTATTTAAAGATGAAGTGGTTATCTTATAGTTGGGTAAAATATTGATTTATTAACCTGGAACACTAAATTATGTAAAAGCCTCTTCCGATGGTCAATTACAAATACCTAGTATAATCCAATTGAACCATATGTCTATGTCAACCAAATTACCTAGATTCATTAAGATTAAGTTCCAATTATGGCTACCCCCGCCCGACAGGTATATTCCTATCCTGTAAGGAAATCTATTAAAGGGTTATCTATCCTCAAGGAAGATCGTGGGCTATTGAGTCTAAGGTCTTAAACCTAAAATCCATATGTCTAGTTCATTTTAAGTTTACCTTATCAATTTTATTAGTGGCCAATTAATAAAAAGGCATTAAGATTAAGACTCAATAAATAAATCTTTATATTACCCAAATTATAATCTAACCCCTTATAAACCCGTGATATTGAAATTCATCACAACCCTAGATAACTAACTTAGTTATAACACATAGCTAGGGCTAATGAAAACTTAAAAGTAAAAGCCATAAGTAACAGTGCTGAAAAGTAATTGCAGTTGGTAAATACTGAAAGGTAAATTACAATAAAATAAATGCTAAGGTAAAAGGAATTACTTTTACTACTACTAATTTAGATATCTCCCATAAAATAATATATAAACTTGTGATAATATTACCAACCGACCAATCTGGCGGTATCCTGATTAAGTCAAATTAAGTCCAACCAGCCATTAAGGCGGAACCAAAATAAACCAGCCATAAAGGCGGAACCAAAATTAAATTACCAACCGACCAATCTGGCGGTATCCTTGATTAGTCAGGTTTAAACCAGATTAAAATTAAATTACCAACCGACCAATATAGCGGTATCCTTTATTAGTCAGGTTTTAAATAGTGAATATATTATTTTTAAGGGAGATTAATCTAAATAGCAATAGTAAAAGAATTACCTTTCACCCTAGCTGGGGAAGTTACCTCCTCATGTGAATAGTAAAAACTGTAAAAAGTAAAGAAAGTAAATTACTATTATTACAAAACGTAATTAAAATTATTACAAAACTAAAAACTAAAAATTAAAATGAAACTTAGAGAGAGAAGAACTCCCTAATTACATCAAAGAAGTGGGAGGGAGAGGTACACTGAAATCTGAAATTTCGAGCTCTATTTATAGGCGCGGATAAGGGTCCAGCGTCGCGACGCCAGCTACAGTTCAGCATCGCGACGCAAGCTACAGTGAATCGTGGCACAATGACGGCTTGACACGTGGCGAGGCGGCTAAGAGCTCAGATCCTTATCCGATGACGTGGCACTGTTCATGACGTCATTGCTTACGTCACGCTGACTTGTGGAGGGCGATTGTTGGCAGCGTTAGATCGCGACACATGGCACCGGCGCACCTTAGCAAGTCCGTTTAGAAGGCGACACGTGGCACGGCGCAAGATAGCCTAATCGGCGCATTTTAGCTAGAGGCGCACGTTAGCAAATTTTCTGATCGGTCCACGTTTCCACGGTGTACTTTAGCAAATCCGACGCATGATGGGCGTCGCGACGCGAAAGGCTTCAGCGTCGCGACGCTGAAATGACGATTTTGCCCTTTTTTTGTCCAGTTTTTCCTGTTTTGCTCCAATTCACCTCCAGAATGTCCTGAAACTTTATTTATCTACAAAATAACACAAAACACATCAAAATATTCACAAAACTCAAGTAACTATACAAAATATTAGGTTAAATGAGTGGGAAATAGTGATAGATTTACCACTCATCATAACTCCCGGATTGGACTTTGGTTATCGGTTTGACCCGAGTTGACCAAAAGTCCACGCCTTAAGAAATTAATTAAAAGCCCATTGGACTTTAATTAAATTAACGTTGGACTTTAATCGGGCTTTGAGACCCGTATCGATTAAATTTGGAATTTAAGTCGTAAAAGTTCATTAATTAAAGTGTAGTATTTAATTTGGAATTAAATAGCGAATTATAATTGAATGCATATTAAATTGGATTTAATGATGTAGTTTAATTTAATTCGAGAATTAGTACTTTGAGTACTTATTCGCAAAACGAGTTTGACTCGAGCAAAATCAAATCGTTGTTTGAACATTGGATGGTCACTAATTATTAGATTAATTAATTTGATTAGATTGATTGATAACATGCTTGTGTGAATACATGGTTGCGATGCATGAATAATGTATATCGGAAGGATATTAGATGGGTGGGACAATTTTAGAAATTGTTGTAATAAATTTGATTTATTAATTGGACCTGCGTGTCCAGCCTTATTACCTCCTTATTCTTTGTATTCTCTTCTCACCTATTCCCCTCAATGTAAATGAGGTTTCTTTAGAAGTGTAGTGTAACAGGTAGAAGTAAATACTTGTGCTAGCGGGAGAGAGAAAGGGAGATATTTGATCTAGGATCAATGTGTAAAATATCCACCGCATATCATTA
>SKCR01005822.1:0-25384 GCA_019454045.1 Zanthoxylum bungeanum | reverse complement strand
CCGATCAGAGTCAATAATCAAACTTGTGCAAGGGAGCCAAGTTTGGTACCTTATCAGCTTTGTACTTACAATATAATAATCACAATTCAATTATACTCAGAATTATGATCATATTGGTTAAAACTTAAAGTTTGCTCTTTGAAGTCTACAGTTTGAGTCCTCATGAGCACAGTTTCCTTTGAATATAATGAGATTAAATTTACCTAGATTGACCAAAAAAATGTGTCCAAATATTGAAGATGCACTATAATATATATATATAGAATTGATCTTATGAGATCATACATCGTTTGGGAAGATTGTTCTGACGAACTTATAAATGATAACCTCCTTCAAATTATAAGAGTTATTTTGGGGGGTCAGAGTTTTATAATTGATTTTAAAAATAAAATATTGACTTTGACAATATCTTATTAGTGACCGATCTAATTATCTTTCCTATCAAAAAGAAAATAGATTTGATCTAGGAGTGTTTGCATAATGGCGTTTATTGAATTGATTTGTGAATTAACCAAAAACAACACTAATATAACATTTTGATTTTTCCAAACAATCTTGGTGCATGAATTGACCAAAGTTGGATCCCAGCTTTGTAGAACTTTATAACACTGAGTTTGTAAGTGTTACTTAACTCGTATTTTTTAATATATCATCAAAGAATTTTAAATAATTTTAACCTTAAAAAAAATATTTTTAATTTGATTTTTAAGCACTTCTAAACCGAATATAAGACTTAGAATAATTGATGAAGAGATACGATTTGAACAGTTCAAAGAGTTTACGCTACCGAGTCAAGTCATCAAGTATCAACAATGAAGTGAATTTGATTCATGGCTGGAGAGAAAACTTGGATGACCTGACCCACGCTTTCACATCGGCGGCTATATCGTATAGCTTCTATGACATATTGCCACATAACGTTACAACTTCCACATCTACTGAGTCAAGTCATCGCCAAAATGCGAGTCAAGCAAACACACTCGAGTCAAATTTTTAAATGATGAAAAGTAAATTCTCATATTACATGCATGTTTGAAAATAAAATATGTGACATCCCACATGTTTGGAAAGATGTTGGGATGTACTTATAAAACGATGAATTCGTTAACTAATAAGATATATATATTGGGTAAATTTAGACTCATGACACACTCATAAAATGATTTTTTACTCTCAAGTATAAGAGTGTCGAAGTAATAAAATAACTTAGTAAGTCCAGAGGTGATCCACAGAGAATAGATTTAGTAAAATAAAATAACAATTCGAGTAACAAAATAAAATGGCTGAATTGATTGAAATGATTAATAATTTTTAAATTGTAATGTAACAATAAAATAAAATACTGGAGCTATGAGATCCACTCTTGGTATTTCAAATATAAAATAAATTTTATATTCTATAAAATATAAAATATAATTATTTCCTGATCAATTTATTTCTTGATAATCATGTATTAATTATGTCAACACATGTAATCCGTTTTGTCGATAATTAGTCATGTCAATGTACTAACTATGTCAAAAATATGTAGAATCGTATTGTCTATAACTAATTCATATTTTTATTAGTCCACTCTCTCAAAATTATGAGATTCAAATATTATATGTGTCAATCAGAAACTATTTACAGCTAGTCAATAGTCATCAATAAACCGGAAGAGTACGAATTTTATATGAGAAATAATCACAATTTATAAAATATAATATAAATAAAAATCACATATATTTTCATATAGAGAGTTTCACCATTTACCTCAACATAATGTAAATTAGCTATTAATGCTTTGAATAAAAACACACATAATTTTATTAATGCAAGAAAAATAGATTATAATAAAGAAAATAAAAACACACAAAACACTATCTTCCAAGTTTTCAAGAGAATTTTCAAAAGAAAACATGAAGATTGAGGAGAGGTGAACACTTCTATTTATAGAAATAGATGTTCACCTTTTTATTTTCAAAAGCATTCATGTGCATTAACGGGAATGCATTTCATTTAATGTATTCACATGAATGCACAATGCATTCCTTTTTTTTATTATATATATATAATACAAGTGTGGCTAAATACATTATAATTTTTTTTTTTACCGATCCAAACACTGTAAATATTATCTAGGTCTAATTCGAATATGGTTGTCCCTCTCTTTTGGGTTTCTGAGTCTTGGAAATTCAAATTCAAATCAATTTCCCGGTTGAGCATTTAAATCAGTATTGTGCCTACAAAATAATAAAAATCACAATAAAAATATATAAAACATAAATTTAATTATTATTTCATAAATGTGCTAAATTAAGAGGATTAATGAAACTATAAATGCAAAATGATTAATTTCTCTTTTATTAAATGTATATTTTTTAGTGTTCATCACACCATCAACTAGCTTATTACTAGTCCATAGTAATTTAAGCGAAAACAGACGTATTCTTATCCAAGTTAGTAATTATTTTCTTTATTTCTAAATTATCAAATAAGCAAATCCTCCTATAATTTTTTCCCTACTTTCATACACTTATAAGGTAAAATATCAATCAATTCATTATTCCCACAATATTCACGATTTTTGTTGAAAATATAGTAATATTTTTGTCTCAAATTTATATTTACAGTGAGAGGTTATTTTTTAAATACAAAAATATTTTTTATAATAATACATCTTCAATCATTGTAATGAGTTTTGGGTCAGTGACTCTCAAACCAATTGGCTTTAGAGCACTAGGTGTTAAGACACTCATACAGACTTAATTGCTCGAATCTCATATGTTAAAAAAATCTCTGATTCTCTTAAGCTATCTCTTTAACCCATGTAACGAGCTTTGGGCCAAGACTTACAGACCAGTTGGTCTTAGAACACTAAGTGTTAAAACACCCCAACAGGCTTAATTGCTCAAGTTATAGAAGCTACAGAATCAAACTTATTCACTCTTATTTTTAACTTAAATTTTACCATTTTACGTGAACAATCATTGCTTACTGAGGTAAGATGTTCGGTTACTAAGTAAAAACTTGATTATTATTATTATTATCATTTTTAAGCTAACTCAAGCGTTACAGTTTTAAATGAACAATCAATGCTTACTGAGACAAGATGTCTGATTATTAATTAAAAACTTGGTTAGTTTTTTTTTAATAAAAGAACAAAAATTCAATTGCCTTTAGGTGCAACCTCCAACAAATTAGAAAATTAAATATTATAATATTTTCACTTACAATCCACGATCATATGTTACGGTATATGTTGATAATATATGTCAAATGAGCATATGGAAATCAAACTTAATCAATATTTATGGAGAATTCATAAATTTGAATGATTCAAAAAGAAAGAAACAAAATAATTTGTTATGAAACACATTGAGATGCATCTCAGGAGCGAAAACTCCTTACACTATCGTTTTTGAACGATTCCACTTGGTTAGTCACAAATTTGTTATTAGTTTGTGTAGTTTTTTTGAATAAAAACACACAAAAAAATATCAACAAAAAAATATTTATTTTTTACACACAAAACAAAAATAACGATTTTCTTTTACAAAAAACAAAAACACAAAAATGAAAATATTTTTTTAAAAAGAAAAACACAAAAACGAAAACTATCTAGTCGACTATCTCATCTCTCCAATCAAATTGAGACATTGTCCAAAATATCTGAATAAGAAGAAGTATAGTTTAGAAGACATCACTTGGTTAGTATGGAAAAGACATAATATCGCGGATCCGCTAACAAAAGGGTTGAATAGAGAGTTAGTAGATAAATCATAAAAGAGAATGGGACTAAAATCCATATAAGAATAAGTCAATACAATGGAAACCCAACCTAGTTGACTGGAGATCCCAAGATCTAGGTTCAAAGGGAAAACCTAATTATAAAGACAGATGAAACAGTGATAACTGCGGGAACATGATAAACTTCTGACTAAGAAACCACCTATGGGAAAGAGAAGTGGGTCGCTTTAAAGAAGAATTGTGTAAGGCTCAATTCTTTAGAAACTCTTGTAGAACCCAATTAGATGTTCATGACCAAAATGAACATAATAATGAAAACATAAATGTGTTAGGAAGATCCATGAGTGAGATATATCATCATTTACACAAACGACAGAACAATTCAAGGACATCATGTGTACTGATCAGTAAGTAAAGTAAATATATTCTTATAAGGAAATGTTCAAAGGTTTACATCCAAACAGGTTTCAACTGTTGAACTCTATCACAAAGTCCGGAGTGTCATTTGATGTCTTTTATCAATTTCATTCGGGGGGGGGGGGGGGGGGGGATTGTGAAATTGGAGGAGATTGTTGGAATCTTTAATATTTGAAATTGGATAGTGTAATAATTTGTATAAAAATAGCATTCATTTTCTTTCATCTATAAATAGAGAGTATCTCTAGTTGTTGAGGTATAGAATAAAAAAATGGTTAAAAGAAAATAAATCTAATGAAATTTTCTCTAACTTTCAATTTTTAGTATGAAAGAGTTCAAACACGCTTGTGGTTTGTTGGAGTGGGATTGTGGTGTTCAATAGCTACTCATTTATCGTTGAATCTGGAAGATAGACGTCAAAATTCCTCAAACACCAACGACGAGGGGCGAATCTATTTTAAGGACATCGTGTGGCACACAAACCTCGGCTTAAATCTTTGATTTCTTTATTTTGGTTATAAAGTGATATTAAGTAACCTCTCTTAACTAATTAGACGCTTTTTGAGTAAACTCAAACCTTGAAGGACCGGACTTCAAAGTTGGGTGACCATAGTAAGTGGGTCATTTCAAAATACTTAGTTAATCAACCGGGCCCGTTACTTCTTTATGGAAGCATAATAATTTTATGAAGAAGATAGTTTACGAGACTTTGCAAAGTTTGATATGATAATTTACCCAAAAACATGCCAAAAGGAATGGCTTTTTATGATAAGTACTAAAAAATATACATCTAAAATTCATATTTCCCTCCCTTTTTGTGAGATGACGTGGAAACTTAGCGAGAGTCGAGAGAGAGAGAGAGACATTAATCAAAGAAATAAAGACTTCTAAATTATGATTAACCAGCAGGAAAAACAAGAAATATATACAAGTAGAGCAAGCAAGAAACAGCTCTATCCCAGCATGGAGTCAACCATCAGGAGCATCACTAGCCTTCACAAATCGACCTTTCACTCGCTTCCTAGTATCAGCTCTTGCCTTCCTTGACTCATACCGTATATGCTTGTCATATCTATCCATGAGAAGTATTAAAGCACTTCAGAAATCACACAAATGTGATAAAACATATAGCCAAACCAGATGTTAAAAAAAACGATGGGGATTATACCTTCGGTTTTTCTTCTTCTCCTTGTAACGTTGCATCGCATTGCCTCTATTTTGTGCCAGCAGCTCCATGTTGGCCTTGGTTGCTGCAGTTGTTCTCATCCCATCGTTTCTCACAAGAGTAGGCTGTTCAAACTGGATCTCCTTAGAACTACTAGAGCCTTTGGGCTTACCAAAATTCGAACCTGTTGATGGCCTTGCTACTGGTAGGTTGTTGCTCTCAGATGTTTCAGGCTCCTGACTGGCAGTTGGATTATTCGAGTTAATCTGAATTTTCAGAATAGGGCATATCAGCACCAGATAAACCCTAATGTTATGAAAGAGCCAAAAAGCTTACCACATACTCACAAAAAGATTTGGGGTAATTAACGGAATCATTTGACAAAGCAAAATCTTAGGGTTCAACCACTACAACATTCGAGATGCTTTCCAATCAAACTTCATTACAGCCATACCAAATATGCAAATATACTAAAAAAACCACCATCATTCCCAGATATGCAGATAGGAAACAGTTTTTATATATTCATTTTACAGATAAATGTTCTCTCATTCTACAGACTTTCATTTGGTTCTTTCAAAAAATTGGAATTGACCAGTCATTTTATATATCTTGACAGGGTTGTTCAAAAGAGCGGATAATTATTTACAAATAATAGGCATTGATAGTTAAGTTTTATCTGGTCTCTGAAGCAGACATGTGCCACCTCCAACACTTTTAAGTCTGTATTGTATTACCAGGGTACTACTTACTAGTGTTGCAACTTCACCTTCCAATGCCTATTATTTAGAATAAACATTTTTAAGAGCGGATCAAAGCACATTATCACATACAATAAACATCAAGATCAGCAATTACGGTAAGGACTTACATTAAACAATGCCATGCCATTATGTGCGATGGGGCAATTCATCTGGTACATATCTCCAAAAATTTCTGAATTAGTAAGAGATGTATCTTTCACAAGTTCACTGAAGTTCTTGATCATAAATACCGAATCACTTGCACCATAGGCAGCTTCTAGTTGGTTAGATTCTTCATTGCCCCTCAATCTTCCCAAATTAAAATCCCATATCTGTGAGAGAGCAGCAAGTAACCATGATCAAAGATAGTACATGACTCTACTGCTAACGCTTTTTATATTAAAAACAAACTATATAAAGGTGAAATATGCAGCGAAAAGCACCAAATTCCAAATTGCTAAAATCCATAAACTTCACCATTACAAGCGAAAAAATATATATGTGTTTATGACAATCTATGTTAGATCAGCTCCAACATTACACTGCCTAGTTTTTGCAATTCTTCATGAGTCTGCTGTTGCAAAAGTATTTCATTATATTCCCAACTTTTCTGCCACAACTTTTTCATTGTAAGACATGATGGAAAATTTTGGAATATAGGCAAAAGCAGTGACGTACAAGTCAACAAAAAACTTGTGAAATACTGAAATGTAACAAAAAAACTTCAAGCCATGTAACCTCCGAGCCAATCCAAGGTAGATGTGGCTCCCGTGTTATTACTCAAAAGAAGAGCAAATAATACTGGAATGACATGATAATGTTAACAGTCGAGTTTGACAGGTCGACATTTCAACTTGGTAAAAGAAGAACGTTCCTCAGCACTGTCAAATTGAAATCTAGAAAGGTGGCTCACTGGCTCTATGGAAGAAAATTAACCACACACTATTATTTCTTGTTTTAACACAACAGCACAAACAGAGAATGAAAGTTTGAGCTAATAAAACACAAACATGAGTCATTATGATAAATAGAAGCTTCCTCAAAGGGCTGCTTGCTAATTAATTTATTACAAAAACCACATTAAACATGTTCATATACATTAAACAATATAAAACATTCAGATTAGTGTCACATGAAAAATCAACATCACAATTCACACCATTATTTTAACTAAATGAGGTTAACTAAACCCAAGACATTGCTGAACACAACAAAAACACAACTTTTTCCTTTTACTTTTCAGGAATCTAACGGAAAACAGTAAAGCATATTCGAGATTACTAAATGAAACTTGACTAGTAGCATTCGCATACATTGAAACGAAAGATTTTAAGAAGTCAACAAGATTCAAAAACAATACCTGAGCACCCCGACCGCTAGAATGTCCCTCCCATAACATACCCTCATCGCCAACACGATCAGTCTCTTTAGAACCCAATTGCCCCTGCATCACAAGCATAGAAGTGAAAGGCTCTTGCTGCTCAATCCCATTACCAAATTCATTCATTGTCATTGGCACCAAATTCTCTCCACCACCACCACCACCCCCACCGCCACTATTATTAATACTAATAATGTTATTATTATCGTTATTGATATTATCATCATCATCATCATCATTTCCATTCACCATCGAGTCCGTCTTCAATAACTCCACCAACTGCTTATGTATCACTTGTTTGAGCTTACCACAACTCGGACTCTGACTCTGACTCTGACTCTGCCTTTTTGACACACTACTCATTAAATCTCCGTTAAAAAACAAACCTTCCTCATTCGGCACCGTCAAATCCTGGCCGTTCATAATTCCGTTCGCTTTATACATCCACAACGACTCGAAGTCTTGACTCCCATTCCAGTATTCACCAAACGTCTCCGTTTCGTTGAGCTTCTTATCCTCTAGATCGAAATTCCACATGGACGCCAGCTCGATAGCCGACGGACACCCTGAGAACCCTTCGATTGGGACGCGATCGTGTGCGGCCGACACAGAACAGCTACCGTGAGCGTCCCCATCGCACTCTTGACAAAGCACCAAATTGTCCGTGACGCACCGAAACGCCACCGGTTCGCTACTGCAGTTGTCGCAGATCTGTGACCGGATGTGTTTCTTTGAAAGCAGGTTTGCCGAGTGCACGTGTTGGTCGCAGAACAAACAGAGCTTCGCTGAGTCAGCTCTACAGTACAGAACCGCAATTTGCTCACCGCAGAAATCGCACGCCACGCTTTCTTTGTTACTGTTAGATTTCGGATTCACCATTTCGAATTTCAAGCAAATACTGAATAAAGTTTTTGTTGTTTGTTTTTTTCCTACAAAACCCTAACTGAAAAACGAAGAGGAGGAGAAGGAAGACAAGAGAGTGTGTTTTTGTTTTCTGGAAACACGAAGTAGAAACATTTTTCACTTTTTGGTGATTAAATATTATTTCATGAGCAAAAAAAGATGGTGGGTTAGTTAATCCGCTAGTGAATAGATGAGGACTGATGAGATCAATGAGTGAAAATGTAAAATGTGGAGCCCACTTTAGAAAATATCTTGTCACTTTTTCGCTGAGCTGGCACGTAAGTTCAAGGCATCTAATTAAATTAACAATCACGATTTGCTAAGTGCGATGCACTACCAATGAATTCTCTTTGATGATCAAATCATAGCCGTTGGATGAGTAGACTAGTGGATGCTGATGTGATGAAGGTGTAGCGGACTTTCGGTGGGTGGTGTTGTAGGAATTGAGTCAATTAATTTGATAAAGGCACATGATTTATTGTGTGGGCCAGTGGGGACAGGACAAGATTGGCTTTTGGCTATGTTTAGTAACATCAAAGAATCTTGGTTAAGATTTAACTGAATTTTAATAATAAAGCCCATACCTAATGAGGCAACCCATTTTTTTGACAACGTTAAATTAAAGGATTAAAATTTAAAGATTCTCGTTAGGTATAACCGATGGTAGAAAATATCCTATCCCAAATACTCCACAAAGTCCCGAAAATTGGACACTCAGAGATAGTAGCATGAGATTGTAGCGGGTGGATTGAACCGATTGAATCAAGAATCCATCATGAGTTCGATTTAGTTAAAATTTAAAAATCGATTATCGATGAATCAGTCTCATTGGTTCTTGACTAATCAGACTCGAGATAGTAGCATGAGCTTGTAGCGGGTGGTTGTGAAGAATTATTTTTAAAATCATATCAGAATAGTCTATTGAACTGATTGAATTAGGAATCGATCATGAGTTCGATTTAGTTAAAGCTTAAAAATTGATTACCGATGAATCAGTCTGATTGGTTCTTGACTAACAAAATTTTAAATGAAATATAAATATAATTTTTTTTATAATTTTTAATTAATTAAATTTTTTTATAACATCGGACGGTTCAACTCGTCAAACCAATAACCCATTAAATCTTTCAAATTACCGATTTAATCACTGAAGTGATTTTTAAAATATTGTTGTAAAGCACAAAAATAAAATTGCCAGTAGAATGGCGCATAATATTTTCAGAATCGGATCGGTGATCAAATCAGTGATGTAAAATATTAACTTTACCTAAAAAATCGACAAAACTAACTTACGTAATAAATAATTTCACTTAACCGATTTTGACCGGATTTTTCTAGACCGATTTTTTTACTTTCAATTATACTGGACTCATGATCAATTCATATTTTGGCCGATCGAACATGCCGGTTATATGAGGTTTTAATAACAGTGATGTTATGTTACGATGCATAAACATGAATACAGAATATTGTAGACAGAAAGGAACGAATTATCTTGAAGCAAAAGATATAGATAAAAAAAGTTTGCATAAATCAAAACTCAATTATTGGTAGGGTGCATGCAATAGGGCATAGGCTTTTCATTCATAGAATAGAATCATAAATAATTGCGATTAGACCTGTGACTGTGAGCGGTGACCCAGCAAGTCGGCCAGTCAAAGCAAAATTCTCAAACATTAGCCCTAACAAATCAGGAGAAAAGCTTATATATATTATTATTTTCTTTCATAATTAATTTATATATATATATATCAAAAATTAACACATGAGTATATAATGTTATCTATATATCCATCTCACCCGTCTTTCTCACATGTATAAAAATAGTTAATAATGGGAAAGATTTATATATATAAGTTTAATATTTTCCTGCTTCCTTAATGAGCCATGTAATATTAGTAATTTAAATTAAAAATTAACCGTTACATGATCAACAATTCCATGAACTTATGCTTTTATTGCTTACATAAATGTATATTTGCAAAAATTCTTATAAGCTAGGTCTAATTTCTTTTTAGTTAGCTTAATATATTTTCTTCATATATACGCAAAATTTTCAATTATTTTTACTAAAATAAATATAACTTCAATTATAATCACTTTGTGATAATAATAATAATAAATTATTTATTGATTAGAATTATTTTGGAATTGAATAGAGTAAGTGGGTTAAAATTATATAACCCGAAAATATATACAATGTTTAAAAAATAAGTTTTTTATTAATTGTTTTATTTTCAAAAGAATTAATTCTTTAATAAAATCTCTTCGGGTCAAAAAAATATTAAATTTTTTTTATCATCGTATGAAATTAAAGTTAAAAATTTGTTTAATAATCATAAAATGCGACTATGCGAGCTCTATTTCCGAAAAACGGAAAAGAAACAAAATTGTTAAAAATCACGTGTTATCATGTTATGCATTGAGAAGAGCAAATAACAAACCCCGCTCAATCCAGAAGAGGATTTGCAGTTGCCAGATTTCAATATTAAAGACATACGTGTCGTCATCAGTGACGTCGTTTTATATTAAAAAAAAAAACCGTCCTCGCAATTTTGGCTATTTTGGCTATTTTTTCAAGACCACCGTCTTCAAAGAGTTTTATTTAACGCCAATAAGCTCGTGGATTCATTGGTAACTCATGTCTCTCACCGAGTTCGAGTCCCTACAAAAGTTGTGGGGACTCAAACCTTCCTCTTTAAGAGGAAGAAATTCTCCTATTTGGGAGTTGATTCCCAAATTGTGTCTTGGTTGATTTAGAATTTGTAAGTCCCGAGCTACTTCTCGATTGATTTCTGGGCAGTGCTATAATTGTATGTATCTAGAATCCCAGTTGATAACATATTGTAATATATGTAGTTTGTAATAATTCAAAAAAAAGAGAGAGTTTTATTTAACAATTTGTGACCGTACACGGGTGCTCTTTAGTTGTATTATTTAGGGAAATTATTATATGTTCTTATAAAATTATTTGATATTCGAAAGAATATTTTGTTTTGAAAAATAATATATGTGTTCTTAAAGTTTTTTTAAAAGAAATATAAATCACTTACAATTCTTAAAAATTAAGTGTTTTTTCGAACATTTGTAAATTTTGGGTTGATAGATGATAATTTCTAAAATTTTCAATAATAATTGACCATTTTTAATAACTTTTGATACATATATGATATTCTTTTCAAAACTAAGTATTTTCGATAACATTATACAATTTTTGAATGGATAGATGATACTTTCCCTAAATTTTATGGGACTCTAAATGAGTTATTAAAATAAAATTCTTAATAATAAATAATTAAAAATATATATATACAAATTATATTAATACTAACAAATAAAATTCTCTAAATTCAAGAGTCCTAATTTTAAGTTAAATCTAAAAAGCTAACAGACAATCTGTATCAACATTTCTCAACCACAAATTAAAAAAAATCGCTGAAAATCGATGCAAAATCAGTGAACCGACTAAAAATTGACGAACCAAACAAATTGGGTTTTATCATTTTTTTAATTTTTAAATAAAACAACTAAACAAAACGACGCCGTTTCTAACCCGTTCCAAATCAGCGGTTCCAAATTTTTTTTCAAAAAAAATATTAAATTTAATAATCAATTAAAAATTAATTTTTTTTATACCGTTGGAACCGCTGGATCCAACATATGACTAAACACATTTTAGCAACACTGGTGTTCTCAACTGTTGCAGTAGAACAAGCTTTTAGTTATGGGGGGATATTTTGGATGCGAAGTGTTCAAACTTGAGTCCTGAAGCATTAGAAGCCCAAATATATCGACAGATTTGGGTAAAACATAAGTAAGGGAACAAGATTTACAGGCGCAAGAAAGTGAAGAATATGATACGAAAGGAACGAGCACAACAATTGAAGATAAATATATCGTAATAATTTTATAAATATAAGTTATATATTTAATTAAGTTGTAGTTTATAAACATTATAAATAATTAGAATAATTTATTTTTTAGTTATACTTTTATTAATATTAAATTATTATTTTTAATTGAAATTAATAAAATAAATAAATAATTTCAATTAATAATATAAAAAAATTGATTCGAACTGTCTAAAATTGTTCCGAATCGTGTGGAAAAACGAAACCAGAACTAGAATTAAAATCATGACTAATTAAGACGCGGTTAGAACCGAAACCGACAGTCCGTAAACCGTGGCCATTGTAGTCAACTCACAGCCTCTCTCTCGTCTCACAGTCAGCCCTGAAGCTCTCAGCTCTCTACCTCTCTCTCGTCTCAGCCCTGAAGCTCTATGTCTCTCTCATCTCGTCTGAGCTCTCTGTCTCTCGTCTCGGCACTATTGGTAAAATTGTGGGGGGGGGGGAGTGAGATTCTCTAGAACCCCATGTAGTATCATTAAACTGTTTTGAGAATTTGGGGTATATGAGAAGATTTATTTACGACTAAAAATTATTTGATGTGTAATACAAATATATTTAACGGGGAAATCCGAATTAGCCTCTGACGGATTCAGACCCTGTTGCAGACCTTGAAGATGCGTCTGACGGCAGACCCTAGTGGGCAGAGCAGTGTAGACAACAGGACCTGACGACGCTGTTCTAGACTCGCGGCCTAGTTGAGAAGTACGAAATAACATGGAGTCGCCACCCGGTGTGAACCGGGACAAAGATTTAAGGCCGCACTCACTCCTCGCAGGAGAAGACCTCAACAACCTGGGTTCGGAATGGTCTCTTACTTTATGTCATCTGTAATGTTTGTGATTTGTGCAATATTAACCAAATCTACTTAGCACGCATGCTCAAGGGTACTTAGATTTAACATGCTTTCATCCAAATAATTCCACGCAATATATCACAACGAGTACATTGAATCATTACATTAACATGCATAAATCATTACCCAAACACATCATAAACTAATAACATGCATAAAGGACAACCTAAATATGCTTTAACAAATAAATAGCAAACTAAACAAAATCATGCTTTAAATAATAAACGAATAACCTAAAGGCCATAACATGCTCAAATACAAATTCGGATTAGACGAGATATGTGTATCTTAAGTGGTACGTGGCATTGTACCCCGAGTGCAGACCGCACTACCGTCCATTCGGAATCGGCTACGGAATTTACGTCCGGGTTTCCATCCGATATACCACAAGCAAGAACACATATTCCATTCATCCGAAATCACATCACATACGAACAAATTCCAAACAATATACCAAACTGACTATTCAAGCTAAACACATTCCCTACGTTATTATTCCATACGAATAAATTACATGCCTCTTAATTCACTAATCCATACAAATAAAACAAATTACATGCTTTCTAATTCATTAATTCATGCGAATAAAAATAACAAATTAACTATGAAATAAATGATGATAAATAAAATATGTGCCCTCAGGTCTTACCTTTTAGTCGCTGTCCGGGAGTGCGTTTCGCGGTGCCGGAAGGGGTTATCATTCCACTGTTCTCACTAATGCGATTTTTCACTATTTTGTCCGGGTTCGCCGTTTTCAATGTTTTGTCCGTTTTCAACGGATCCGCTGTTTCTTTCTGCCGTTTCACACTCGTTATTTTCACTCATGATTTTTCTATACTTTTCTGTTATTTTCACTCGCTGTTTTCTCTCTTTTTCAACTCAAATTCTCTTTCTCTCTCTTTGATTATTCTTGGGTTATTTTGGTCACGGTTTTGGGCCAGTTATTTACGTACGCATGTGTGTGCATGTGGGTGTTTCAAAGGGGCTCGGCTTGGGTGAAGGGGCTGGTTACGTGTGGTTCAGTGGGTGTAGGGCTCGGCTTCTGGCTGAAGGCTCGGCAAAGGTATGCTTGGCAAGTCAGTAGGTGAAATGCATTTCACGTGCATGGTTCAGTCTGGTTCATAGAGTGCTCAGCTAAGGGATTATTAGGGTTCTCGGCAAGGGTGTGCTTGGCATGTTGAAGGGTAGAGGTGCAATTATTGATGCGTTGGTTTAGGGCAGGGGCAGTGTTTACGTGAAGAATACTCGGTAGTGGTTAGTAGAGGCTAAGGAGTGCTCGGTATTGGCTGGATTGATGGAGCAGTGGCTCGGCAAAGAAGGGTTCCAGGCAGTGTACGGTTTCAGTGATGAAGTCCAGAGCGTCCTTCATGTTTGATGGATGATCATGGTCTCGGTAAATGGTCTTGTTTCACAGTGAGTCTGCAGTGGGCTGTTAAGGGTCAATGAAGATGGATCCCTTGATCGTGGAGAGTTCAAGTGATGATAGAGATTGATAGAGATCATTTTTTGATGATAGGGCGTGATGATCAGGTCTGTGTGGTGCGTCTATGTTTGAAGGCAGGGAGCTGATCGGTCTGGCATGGAGGCTACTCGGTTTGAAGGGTTAAATGGCTAGGTGATGGCGTGAGCTGCTGAGGCTTAAGTTGCTGTTGAAGATGGAGACAAGGGACGTGGCAGTGCGCTGCGTGAGGGGCTGCTGGCAGTGGTGTGAGGGCTGTGTCTAGGGTTTTTTCGTGGGGAAGAAGATGATGGAGAGGGAGCTGTGATGTGTTGATGCAAGGGGCAGTTGTGAGGGCTGTTACGTGAGCTGTGTGTTTGTCGTGAATGAAGGGGTGTGGTTCCAGGTTGAGGGGATTGTGGTGGTGTCTCAAGATGGTCCAGAAGGGTTGGAGGATCCCGTGGGGATGAGGGGCGTCCCCCCAAAGTTGCAGTGGCTTCTCCTCTGGATGAAAATGAAGCTCGATCCTCTCTGATGGAGGAGAGCCGTTTTTTTTTAGTGATCTAGGTGGATCATTCTTTTAGTGGATGATTAGAGGTAAAAAAAGACAAAGTAGAATTCGGTGATCACATGGCCTCCTTGACAAAATGAAAAGTGATGAATGTTTGCTTGTCTAGGGTGTTGGACAAAATGACCCATAGCGTCACTATTTGCACAGATCATTGTGTTGTTGTAGCAAATTAACTATGTAACAAGGAAATTGCACTCTCGTCATTTGTGATTAGATCACCTTAGATATATAAATGAAGAGAGGTCCCTATGATTAGTTCCTGGATTGAGATGATATGAGACAGTATCAGTCCACGAAGGATTAATCATTAAATATCCCTAGCCGTAGTATTATCGAGACTGGACATCGATAATGCGGAATAGGCTAGTATTGCACTTGTGCGCGTTGTGAGGGCACAACGGCATAGTTCTCATATATATAAGTATTGGATACTTATGCAAGTGCGATAGGAGGTCGTGTTTCACCGATGGTACGGGAAACAGCTTCGCTCTGGATAGACCCTTCGGAATCCCATTGGTATTATGACTAGGTGTCTATGGGAGGCCGAAATCAAGGTAGGTGTGTATAGTCTTAACCTGAGACTTACATCGCTAATACTTACGACAATCGGTAAACTTTGGTTTTGGTGGTTGGGGGATCTTAACTGGTTCTGTGTTCACCACTTCTGGGTTTATCAGAGAGTCGTAGTGTATTGGATGTGATGTCGAGATGGAAGTTTCACTCCAGTCATAATGGAGATGATGTCACGCAGGATACGGTATTAGTGCTCTTAAAGTGATGCGCATCCAATCGTGATATTATGACCAGGTCATGAATATCCGATTATAGAGACTAGTTACCAGACATCCGATATGTGTTTCGGACGGGGCAGACACTTATCCAGCCCCAGCCCTAGCACGTGATTATCCGATACTGGGCCAATATGCACAATACAATTGTATACTACGCTTGATACAGATCTAGATATTCTTTGATGAATATGTCCGGAGAACCTGGGAAGACTTGGTGCTTTGCTAGGAGTCGACCTTGTCTCGTAAATCGGTAGAACGTAGTACTTGGTACGTACGTGATTCGGATACTCCGACGACCGTATTTACTGCCAGATTATCCGGGGATCTCATGGGTCGCTTCCCGATAATCCACCGATGACGCACAACTCGCACTCTTGAATAATCTGGGATTATAAAGAAGAGAGAGAGAAAATTAATCTAGGATTAATAACGGAGATATTTTATCCGGGATAAAATGTCGTCTAAAGAGAGAGAACGATTAATTTGGAATTAATCGATGAATTAATATATTCGATATATTAAACGAAATTAGATTTCGACGCGGAATTAAAATTAGATTTTAATTCGGGCAAACGAGTTAATTCAGAATTAATTCGTTAGCGACGTCAAATAATTCGATTGAATTAACGTCGCAACGCAAGCTCGGTATTTCGGAAATATCGAACCCGAACGCGTGAGTGCTCGTGGGCCCACTTTCATTGGGAAACGTGTGGGGCCCACATGACACATGTCAAGATATGCATTAACTTTGACACATGTCATATTATGCTTATTTGACACTCTAATGCTTTGCATGGAGATTGTGTACAATGCACTCAATGGTATTGCATGGAAATGGAGTGTTTGACACTCTAAGCCTTTGCATGAATTTGTGTCATAAGTTTATTATTAATTTAATAAATTATGGCATAAATATAAATTGATTTTTGGTAAATCATTTTATTAACTTAATACAACTTCTTCTCTCTCAAAAATTCTCTCTTCTCTCACGCCCAAATGAAGAAATTCTTCACTGGTTTGGAACCAGAAATGGCGTGAACAAAGGGAAGCCAAGAGTTGGGTTTTCATGGTGAAAACCGCAAGTGCTAGCACACTACGAGTCTTGCGAAGGTGGTAGGGAGGTTCCCCCATGAGACGGGATCCATCCGACGAAGATTGGAGCTCCGTTTCTTCACCCAATTTTCTGTTTTGCAGGGCAGTGGACTGCATGCAGTGGGCGTGAAAGGCAGTGCGTTTTTGGGCTTGAATCGTCTCCATATCGACTCAACCGATCAATGTGAGTATTCCGCTACCTCCGTTGATGTGTTCACACATAATTTCATGTCTTGTTTGACCTTGGGACCTTATAGAAAACCAACAATGGCATCATGAGCTAAAGTTGCAAGCATGAAATTTGTAGGGCTTAAAAATTTGGGTAAATGTTTGTTGAGCATGATTTGAATGAATTGAATGTTTGAGTATGCTTATAACATGTTTAAATTCATTTTGGTTGGACTAATTTGATGAAAAATGATTTGGAATTATTTTCCCCAAATTATATGCCTTGGCCGAATACATTATTGATTTTGAATCATTGGAATTTTGTTGATTTTAATTCATTGGATGAGTTAAAATCATGTAGGATGATGTTAATTTAATGTCAATTGGATTGTACTTTGAATTGAACATAAACCCTAAATTCCATGTGTTGGCCGAATGGTATATGCCCTTAATGTCTTGGTATATTTTGATTTTATGAACATTGGATGTGTATGAAATCATTCGGGAAGTTAATACGTTGTCGATTGTGTAATTAATCGGATTGAATTCAAATCGGACAAAATAACCTTCCTTGGCCGAGACTTAGCAAGCATGTTTATGGGTTTGATTTTTCATTATGTGTGTTTGACATGTAATAATGAATTAAGTATGATTAATTGGACTAATTTGGTGTTTTAAAAATATTGATTTTAGTCGATTAATCATGTAATGCACTTTAGGTAATTAAATTGCGTAATTGGATTAGTGTAATTTAATTATTTAGGCTTAAATTGGATTTGGGCTTGAATTGTTGTATTTGGGGCTATTGGGCTTGATTTATCAAGTTTGGTTTAGGCCAAGTGGATTGGATCCAATTGGGCCCAAAACCTTAACCATAAAGCCCAATTGCGACTAATGAACCTTTAATGTTTAATTGGGCCTAATGGGCCGAAATTGATTTCTAAGGCATTTTGGGTGATTCCACTATTGGGCTTTGGTTGCCGAAGCCCATGCCTAAAGAAATTAATTGAAGCCCATTAGACTTGAATTAAATTGACGTTGGACGTTAATCGGACTTTGAGTCCCGACACGATTGAATTTGGAATTTAAATCGTAAAAGGTTTATTAATATAAGTGTGCAATATTCAATTTGGAATTGAATAGTGAATTAGTATTAAATACATGTTAAATTGGATTTAATTATGTAGTTTAATTTAATTCATGAATTCGTACTTTGAGTACTTATTCGCAAAAACGAGTTTGACTCGAACAAAAATCAAATCGTTGTTTGAACATTGGATGATCACTTAATTATCAGATTAATTAATTTGATTAGATTGATTGATAGCATGCTTGTATGTGTGAATACATGGTTGTGTTGAATGAATAACGTATATCGGATGGATATTAGTCGGGTGGGCAATTTTGGAAATTGTTGTAATAAATTTGATTTATTAAATTGGACCTGCGTGTCCAGCCTTATCACCTTCTTTCTCTTTGTATTCTCTTCTCACCTATTCCCCTCTATGTATATGAGGTTTCTTTAGAAGTGTAGTGTAACGGGTAGAAGTAGTACAAGTGCTAGCTTGAGTGAGAAAGGGAGAGATTTGATCTAGGATCAATGTGTTAAGTATCCATCCGCATATCGTTATTAATTTATTTTCATACTCGCTTTATTATGTATTTAGAATGCATGTTTAAGGGTGTATGATGATGAGACCTTAACAAAGATAATTAAATTGGTAGCCAATTTGCACGCGAAAAAAGCCCTCATCAAATATCATGCGTTTTTTCCTTCCATTGAGTGATTCTTACTCAAGATCCTAGATTGGTAGGGGTTGTTGGCCAAAGTCAAGCCCTTGTCCTTCGAAGATGTGTTTTAATCACGAGGCTTTGTTCCATATTGGTGTCTTGTCCAAGTTGTGGTTTGTTGGCCAAAGTCAAGACCACTTCTTGTCCAACGACATTGATTACGAAGCTTCCATGTCAATGGGTCCGCGCTTGACTGGGATCATTAGGTTTGTTGTGCCAAAGCCAAGGCCTAGTTGATTCAGAGGAAAAAGGATAGGAAAATGTATTAGATACATTGGCATAAGTAATATGTTTAGGACTTGGATGTCCACCTAACCGGATCTAGGAATTGGATTGGATCCAATTGATCTGTGAGATCTACCTAGTTAAATAGCATACAGCTTGTTGGCCAAAGTCAAGGTTGTATGTTATTTAACGGGATCCTAGCCCACAAGGAAACACGGTTTCCCGAGTACTCCACAGAGGGTTAGAGGCTCGACGAAAAATAGTGGGAGGCAAGTATTGAATTTGCAACATTCGTTCGAATACTCGCTAAACGCGCTCATTTTATTTTACTCGTCATATTTATTAAAAGTATTAGTCGGACTAATATTTTATGTTGTTTTAAAAATATATATAGTTGGACTATATACGAACTCATTCAATATATAGTTGATTTTATAATTGGATTATAGTAATCAATATAATTGAATTAAAATGATAGTTGATTTTATAATGGGATTATAGTAATCAATATTAAAATTATAGTTGATTAAATAATTGGATTATTGTAATCATTATAATAAATAGTACCTTATTAAAATTGATTAAATAGTGGACTATTGAAATCAAGATAGAATTGAAAGGTTGAATATTTAAAATATATAATCCTTGGATTAAATGTTTTAAATGATTTAATTTTCAATTGGGAATAATAATAGGTTAATTTATTTGATAAAATAACTTATTATGACTAAGCCCATTATTAAGCAATATAGAGCATAAAGTCTTTGGAAGATTTATGTAATGATGACTTTAGTGCTTAATTTATATACTTATAATAAATCTATCTTTAGATTTAAAAGTATTAAAGTTGCAATTAATAATTCTTGAAGAATGATTTGACTATTCTAGTGGAGAAAAGTCAAAGTTTGCAATTGGGCATGTAGCACAAGGTGCACATCGTTTCGATATTCCGAAACCCAAGGCTTGGCCAAAGGTTTGTGAAATATTGAAAAGGATAATTGTCATATCCCAAAGTGACTGCCATTTGGATATGGAAGACACGAAGGAATTAAAGAAAGGGCGAGGCTCTAACTTTAAAAAATATTTGTCAAAGTTATGTTCACTACTAGTATTGAAATTGAATACTTAGTGTGGTACATAAAATATATGTATTGACGTTCAGAATCCGCTGTGAGCTGGATACTGGCTTCAAGCCGAGATTACTCTGCGAATCGGAAACGGGACGAAAGTCGCTGTTTCGACTGTAGATACCTAAGTTTAGGAACTACCCTTTTGGTATGTACTTAAATTAGGAAATGTTATAATGTAACTAGTTTTACTAGAGACATTATCTCTATATCAGTGTTTGATCCAATGCGGATAAAACCTTTATATTCTAGAACACTAAAGTGTTTCAATATATAAAGATGATACTGAGATAAATACATTGGATGTAAATAACATAATTTATATTTTGAATATAAAGAAAAATCTCAAACATATAAAATGACAAATTAATAGCTCAAATTGATTTGATCAATAGAGACTTATTTGTGGCATTGTTGTCTGGGACACAATTAAACAAGACTCGTATATCCACACTTTTGAAGAGTGGGTACTAGGACTGATTTGACTATTCAAATAAGGTCTACGAATCTAGTTTATTAAACAAGACTCGTATATCCTCACTTTTAAAGAGTGGGTACTAGGACTGATTTGACTATTCAAATAAGGTCTACGAATCTAGTTTATTAGGTTAAATACCTAAAATACTATTTACTTGGTAATAGTAAAAAGGCCACCGATCTGTTAGCCCTATTCATGGTGAAGTAAGTGGGCACATATCTAGCTAGGATAGATGTGAACATGAATATTTCGTGACCTTAACGGATGTAACATCACGTTGTGGTTGTGTGTTTCTTTTGAAGAACACAGATCGGAAACTTTAGAGTTTCGACACGAAGTAGACAAACAGATCGGCTATAGTGTTATTCCGCCACGGTAATACCGTAATGGAAAATACTTAAGCAGTAAGTTTCATACGTACATGAAAGAGTATGGTATTCTTTCAGATGAGGACTCCTCTCGAGACACGTCAGTTAGACGGTGTGTCCGAACCAAAAACCGAATTTTTGTTGGACATGATAAGGTTTATCACGAGTCGCTCTGAGCTACTATTTCCTTCAACTGGATATGTATTAACAGTGCAAAACTTATTTAGAATAAGGTTCCATATAAATCTGTTTGACAGATATCATATAGGATATGAACAGGGAAAGAAAAGAGGTTTCTCATTCCTGATAATTTGGGTATGCCAGGCATAGCGTTTGGATGATACCAAACTAAGGACCCAAATTGGATAAGTGCCAATATAGGTCATCTTAAGGGAAACCTTAAGTATAGTACTTGTAAATCCCACATGAGAACAATATAATTGTTGCTCACCATGCGGTTTTCCTGAGAGGAATACCGATATGCAGTGGTCAGTGGGAGGATAGTGATACTCGATGAAAATCGGAGTAATACTGTTCAAGGCACGAAGTCCTTAATGGAACACAAATAGTTCATCTATGATGAATCTATACCATTAATCTTCAAATACACAAGAACTAGTAGATCGGATAGAGTCAGAAAACAACCTAGGGTATGGGTTTCTGATCTAACCTCATAAAGATGTCAATCTTATGGAGGTGTACCATCCGACTACGTTATGAGGAAGTGATACGAGGTATCGACTCCCTGTTATGGCAAAGTGCCATGAGTCCGAAATGGATTCCATGTATAACAACTATGTTTGGATACTAGTTGTTGTACCACAAGGCGTAGTGCCTATGGTACATTAAACGTCTTCAAGGAAGACATACATGGAAGGCAACATACCAACGTGCAAAGCTATGCTTTCGACGGAAAGGTATCGTTATCAACATTTTGTTAATAACGGTTCAACCTTTTACCTGTTGCCATGGTAAATCCATTTTGAAGATGCTTGTTGATAACTGTATATTTCATTTATGAAATATGTCAGTTATAGATCAAAATCGCTTTCCTGAAAAGGAAACCTTTTGGAGGATGTTTACAACATCCTGACGATTTTGTATAACCGACAAACAAGGTTTGCGGGTTATTCGATCCATGTTTGGATTGATGAAAGCATAAGGTTCTTGGAACTGTCGTTTTGAAATAATCATAATGATTTATGATTCGACTCAAAACGAAATAATTCTTGTGTATATAAGGAGGTTAGTGGGAGAGCGCACTGACAGTGAAATTCCCATAAAGCTATTGTTGAAAGCTTGGCTTTCAATAGAAATTCTCCGTAGAATTCTGGGGAGTAACAACCTTTATTAGAGGAATAAAGATCTACTGGGATAGATTTGGAGTTGTTAACACTCTCTGGAAATTGTACATTTAAAATGTACTTGTATTGGTGTCTCATACGCTTCAAGCATATGGAGTCACAATCAGGTCAATCCAAGTGACACTCACTGGATTGAAGTTAAGAACATCTGTTAGTATCTCAGAGAACTAAAGATGCTATCTAAACTATGGAGAGGAGAACTTGAAGTGACTGGGATCACTGCTACAAGTTTCCAAACGATTAAATACTGCGGTACTATAAAGTTTGAACACCGGGACAGTGAGCTGGAAATCTTCCAAGCAAGATAACTGTTGCCGAATAAACAACAAACGCGGATTATTGCTGCAGCTGAGGCAGCAATAGAAGTCTTTTGGATCGAAATTAAATCTAATTAGATTAGATATAGTTCTGTTAGCAGCTGAGCTAGGCGTCAGCACAGGCTAAGGAATTAAAGGTCTCATCGACGATCCAGATATATACTTCTATATCATCTGATTCGTTCGAATCATACATCGTGGCGATGTGATGATCGTATAAATCGCGTCAAACGATAATCAAACAAATCCGCTGACGAAAACCTTTCCTCAGCAATTTGAGCGAACCGTACATAGTTCAGGTGTAGGACACTTGAGTGACTCGCAATGTGCCAAGTGGGAGATTGTTGGACAAAATGACCCATAGCGTCACTATTTGCACAGATCATTGTGTTGTTGTAGCAAATTAACTATGTAACAAGGAAATTGCACTCTCGTCATTTGTGATTAGATCACCTTAGATATATAAATGAAGAGAGGTCCCTATGATTAGTTCCTGGATTGAGATGATATGAGACAGTATCAGTCCACGAAGGATTAATCATTAAATATCCCTAGCCGTAGTATTATCGAGACTGGACATCGATAATGCGGAATAGGCTAGTATTGCACTTGTGCGCGTTGTGAGGGCACAACGGCATAGTTCTCATATATATAAGTATTGGATACTTATGCAAGTGCGATAGGAGGTCGTGTTTCACCGATGGTACGGGAAACAGCTTCGCTCTGGATAGACCCTTCGGAATCCCATTGGTATTATGACTAGGTGTCTATGGGAGGCCGAAATCAAGGTAGGTGTGTATAGTCTTAACCTGAGACTTACATCGCTAATACTTACGACAATCGGTAAACTTGGTTTTGGTGGTTGGGGGATCTTAACTGGTTCTGTGTTCACCACTTCTGGGTTTATCAGAGAGTCGTAGTGTATTGGATGTGATGTCGAGATGGAAGTTTCACTCCAGTCATAATGGAGATGATGTCACGCAGGATACGGTATTAGTGCTCTTAAAGTGATGCGCATCCAATCGTGATATTATGACCAGGTCATGAATATCCGATTATAGAGACTAGTTACCAGACATCCGATATGTGTTTCGGACGGGGCAGACACTTATCCAGCCCCAGCCCTAGCACGTGATTATCCGATACTGGGCCAATATGCACAATACAATTGTATACTACGCTTGATACAGATCTAGATATTCTTTGATGAATATGTCCGGAGAACCTGGGAAGACTTGGTGCTTTGCTAGGAGTCGACCTTGTCTCGTAAATCGGTAGAACGTAGTACTTGGTACGTACGTGATTCGGATACTCCGACGACCGTATTTACTGCCAGATTATCCGGGGATCTCATGGGTCGCTTCCCGATAATCCACCGATGACGCACAACTCGCACTCTTGAATAATCTGGGATTATAAAGAAGAGAGAGAGAAAATTAATCTAGGATTAATAACGGAGATATTTTATCCGGGATAAAATGTCGTCTAAAGAGAGAGAACGATTAATTTGGAATTAATCGATGAATTAATATATTCGATATATTAAACGAAATTAGATTTCGACGCGGAATTAAAATTAGATTTTAATTCGGGCAAACGAGTTAATTCAGAATTAATTCGTTAGCGACGTCAAATAATTCGATTGAATTAACGTCGCAACGCAAGCTCGGTATTTCGGAAATATCGAACCCGAACGCGTGAGTGCTCGTGGGCCCACTTTCATTGGGAAACGTGTGGGGCCCACATGACACATGTCAAGATATGCATTAACTTTGACACATGTCATATTATGCTTATTTGACACTCTAATGCTTTGCATGGAGATTGTGTACAATGCACTCAATGGTATTGCATGGAAATGGAGTGTTTGACACTCTAAGCCTTTGCATGAATTTGTGTCATAAGTTTATTATTAATTTAATAAATTATGGCATAAATATAAATTGATTTTTGGTAAATCATTTTATTAACTTAATACAACTTCTTCTCTCTCAAAAATTCTCTCTTCTCTCACGCCCAAATGAAGAAATTCTTCACTGGTTTGGAACCAGAAATGGCGTGAACAAAGGGAAGCCAAGAGTTGGGTTTTCATGGTGAAAACCGCAAGTGCTAGCACACTACGAGTCTTGCGAAGGTGGTAGGGAGGTTCCCCCATGAGACGGGATCCATCCGACGAAGATTGGAGCTCCGTTTCTTCACCCAATTTTCTGTTTTGCAGGGCAGTGGACTGCATGCAGTGGGCGTGAAAGGCAGTGCGTTTTTGGGCTTGAATCGTCTCCATATCGACTCAACCGATCAATGTGAGTATTCCGCTACCTCCGTTGATGTGTTCACACATAATTTCATGTCTTGTTTGACCTTGGGACCTTATAGAAAACCAACATAGGGCACATGGCGTGGGGCTTGCATGAAGAAATGAGGGAAATTTGTTGACAAATGGAGTATGATGATTTGAAAATGGGTTTGTATTGTTGCCGTGTGGGGTTGCTTTGATTTTGTGTGTGTGTGTGTGAAACGTGAAGAGTGGGTTTATTTTATTTGTATGATTTATT